>NQII01002687.1:0-71058 GCA_002778355.1 Clitarchus hookeri
AATATGCTGGAATAATTTCTAAATGGCAAATGCATACATACATTATATTAAACACAATAAGTTTTTGTAGTAAAATTGTCTCTGCAAACAATGTTTACATCAATTACTGTAAAAGCTTCCAAAGTAGCTGTGGTGCAGATCATTTCTCTGAACAAATTCTTGGGCAACTTCCTCCACATTTAATGGATCACATTTCTCCTTGTGCATGTCCAGCAAGAGAAGATGGTTTTGACGTGGCTGTCTGATGGTAAATCGTAGGAGTTTTTTATCTTTGCAGTGCAGAAAATGATTGCTCAGCAGTAGAAGTACTTACAAGTCAAGTAGATCTCTAGTATTTTCATGATTTCAGACAATGCAGCATTAGCCATTCCCTATTTGTTTGAGAGAATTTTTGTTAGGATTGGCATTGTTCTTTAGTCCCTGTAGAAATATGTACAAAATCCTTATGTATTATGAGTTCGACTTTCAGCAGCGTATTGTTAATTGCATGTAGACAAAAGGCCATTCAGTACTGTCCTGGTTCAGTTCTTCATTAGTCCACTTCAAAAATACAATATATCGTCCATTGTTTTGAGGATGTTCAAAGCAGGATTTTCTACTAATCTGTCTTGTACAGCAGATGCGACTATATCCAAAGTCTTGTAGAACTGTTGCTTCAAAAAATTCTCAACAGTTTCAAAACAATGTGTGGAAGAAACTATGTAGTTTGTGATACCGTTGAGGTTGTCAATGTTTTCATGGGAAAACTGAGGGGTCACCCACATTTTCCGACTTTTCAAGGCAATTGGACCAGAATGTTGGGAAAGGCTCATCATTCCGTTTGTGGTCATAAAAGTTCAGAAGACAGCTTATTGCCAGGCATATTTTGGTATGTATGCAGTCTGTTGTGACTGTAAAATGTGGCTTGTCTCTTCTGCTGGGCCAAAAATTATGATGCATAATCTGGTACTGGTAAATTAACTTTCCTTCTTTTAGTTCCCCCTTAAGTAAAGATCTGTTTTCCCTCTGTTGTTCTGTATTTAATTTTACTATTATTCACATAACTAGCTCAAACTTAAATTACAACTTACCTCAGCTTTACAGCAGCTCAAACGTCATCAGTGTTCATTCAAAACCTTTCAACTTATGGACAATAAACCACCAAGCCCATCTTATGATAGAAATACAAGCAACGATAGCTATAGCAGACCTGATACAGTTGCAAGTTACTACAGTCCCCACTAGATTGTGGCGCAGTTTGAAACACACATGCTGAGGGGAAAATAGTTCCAAGAAAATCCGCTAAATAGTAGCAAATTGTTTGGATAGCATTACAAACAATGAAGACACCAAAACATTTGCTCAGAAATTCTAATAGTATTTCTACCAATATTTATTACTTGCTGCAGATTTTAGGGAGTGCAGACTACCACTTATCCACTAAACCAATTTTTGGAGGAGCATTCACTCCCCCTTACTCCATGGTTCCACCACCTATGCGAAATTCATTTCAGCAACATTGGTAAATTAGTTAAAAATCACATCAGTAAAAAAAATTTATATAATATACATTTTAGTGTTCTCAGGGGAAGGGCAGTTTCAACATGGCAGAAGATCCCTTTAGTGTGCCACCAGTATGAGTTGTAACTGTACATATGTTTGTGCTGTTGTGAACAGAAAGACAACTTCACCTATCACCTCTATCTGGACCATTGTTAGTCTTGGCTCCTTCAAACATTTCTATGGAAAATGCACACGCGTAGCTGATTGAACTACAAAGTGCACTGATATCTGGTCTGCATTCCCAGTTTGATTCACGTGATAATGACTTTGTTTTCTGTTGGCATATTATATTTCATACACACGCACGTGCACCCACACACACACACACGCTTGCATGCTTTCCAGAAGCACACACCTATACAAACTGGCACATTAATATAAAATACATTTTATTTGGTAGTCCAAAAAACCAAATCTATTCAGCTCAAATAGTCATTTAAGGTCCTGTGTTTCACTGCAAATCTCATAATTTATCTTTGTAGGACTCTGTGTAAGACAGAAAAATTTAGACTACAAAATTTGTTGGTTTATAGCTTCAGAAATGGAGAAAGGCTGACAAAACAGCCCATCTCTGCAATCTGTTGGCTGCAAGCTGAGGAATACCACAATGTTCCCCCGAGATGTGAACTAATGGTTAGTGGTCAGTGACTAGGACAAACTTTCATACAGATACTGGAAAAAAATTTTTAACACCAAAGATAATGGCCATCACTTCCTGATCAATCTGTGAGTACATCTTTATATCCGACGAAAGTGTTAATGAGGCAAATGTGATTGGCTTCTCAATGCCACCTGGGAACACATGACTGATAACTGCACCTACGCCATATACAGAGGCATCGCAGGCCAGTTTGACAAGCAACTCGGGGTCGTGGTGGGCAACCACCTGAGAAGACAAAATCTTCTTTTTTAAGTCAACAAATGCCTTACAACAACTGTCTACTACCAGGAGGAGTTCTTTTGCAACAGTGCATGCAAGGGGTGCCAAATTGTGGAAAGATTAGACAAGAATTTTGCATAATAATTTACTAACCCTAACCACACTCATAACTGTTTTAAATCTGTAAGAACTGGAGCCTCAACTACTGCTGTTCCCTTGTCATCCTTTGTGTGCAACCCCTCTCTGTCCACATGATGTCCCAAGAACTCTACAGAATTTTGAAAAAATTTATTTTTTCTGGTTTATCTTGAACTTGTTGTCACTTAACCTTTGCAACAAGTTGTGGAGGTTTCTCACATGTTGCTCCCTCGTTAACCCAGTGACCAGGATGTCATCTAGGGAACAGACACCACCTTCCAACCCTTGAGGCACCTGTTCCATGGTTCGTTGGAAGATGGCTGGGTGGGACTTTATGNGGAACAGACACCACCTTCCAACCCTTGAGGCACCTGTTCCATGGTTCGTTGGAAGATGGCTGGGTGGGACTTTATGCCAGATGCAAGGCGGCTGTAGCGGAAGAGGCCTCTGTGTGTGTTTACTTTACACAGTTCTTGGGATTTGGCATCCAGTTGGAGTTGCTGAAATGCCTACGATATATCAATCATGGGAAACTCCACACCACCTCGCAGCTTGGAAAATAGCTCCTCGANGGAACAGACACCACCTTCCAACCCTTGAGGCACCTGTTCCATGGTTCGTTGGAAGATGGCTGGGTGGGACTTTATTCCAGATGCAAGGCGGCTGTAGCGGAAGAGGCCTCTGTGTGTGTTTACTTTACACAGTTCTTGGGATTTGGCATCCAGTTGAAGTTGCTGAAATGCCTACGATATATCAATCATGGGAAACTCCACACCCCCTCGCAGCTTGGAAAATAGCTCCTCGATCCAAGGAAGCGGATAGTATTGCACCACCAAAAAAGGATTCACTGTCAAACTAAAATCCCCACATTTGCGCTTGCTACAGTCTTTCTTAGCCAAAGGCACAATTGATGTTACCCAATCACTGAAATCCACTGGGTGAAGGATGTCCAGTCGTAAGAGTCTGTCGTTCCACTCTCACCTTTCTCGTCAAAGCAAATGCAAAGGTTCTAGATAGAAAAAACACTGGTGGAGTGTTGTCTTCTAAATAGAGCAAAACTCAACCACCGATACAGGTTCCTGGGCTACCATCAAACAATGATGGATAAGTTTCCAGCGAAGTGCAACTGTACTCTTGTTTTTTTCTTGACTTCCTGGTGAATGAGTGACCTGGACATTATTTAAATATGACTTTGCAAGATTTAGCTCTTCGTACCAGTCTCTACCCAACAATAGTGGTCCACCATTTGGTACCACAAAAAGACTTAAATTGCTCTATACTCGTTTCCCTTGTACTCTTGACGGGATTTTTGATGAAACCGCATGGACGTATTTCAGCATTTGTTGTACACCCTATAAATGTTCCTGGTGATATTTTCTTAGGTCGACATCCATGTGAATGTGGCCGCAACATATGGACCTCTTGTTTTACATCTTTAGTTTTACCAGATTATTGTGTTCCATGCGACACATTGTCCACTACCAATTCAAAAGACGTGGCTATACTCACTACCTTCCCAAAGATAAAATCATCTTTTAGGCCAACCACGAACTTATCACACAAGGCACTATCTTAAAACGTCCAGAAATTTAAAAAAAAATTAAAAAAATAAAAGTGTTCATTTCTGCAAACAAATAATGAAAAAAAAAAAAAAACAGAAACACTTTCACCATTGCTGTACTCTTTATGAAAACAATGGTGTTCTGCAATTACCGAAGGTTTGGGAGCGAAGTGGCTCCTTAATAAGGTTACCAACTCGTACTTTTTGTTATGTGGTTTCTCTGGGTCACAAAAATTCTGTAGAACTTCATATGATTCCTTCCCAATTGATGATATCAAAATTGCATCCCCTTTAACCTGTTCCTCATTGTTCTTAATGCCGTTGGCTATACACAATTGCTCTAACCTTTCAACATACGATTCCCACAAATCTTCATTAGGAACAAACTTTTCAGCCTGGAATCCTGACATTTTTAACCGTTTCATTTACACAACCTTCAACCTTGCAAACCATCCTCATCGCCCCTGCTGTGTATTGAACCCATTTATTATTGCTATTGCACATTACAGTTTACATCTACCCTCTATAGCCACCATTGCGNGCAAATGCAAAGGTTCTAGATAGAAAAAACACTGGTGGAGTGTTGTCTTCTAAATAGAGCAAAACTCAACCACCGGTACAGGTTCCTGGGCTACCATCAAACTATGATGGATAAGTTTCCAGCGAAGTGCAACTGTACTCTTGTTTTTTTCTTGACTTCCTGGTGAATGAGTGACCTGGACATTATTTAAATATGACTTTGCAAGATTTAGCTCTTCGTACCAGTCTCTACTCAACAATAGTGGTCCACCATTTGGTATCACAAAAAGACTTAAATTGCTCTATACTCGTTTCCCTTGTACTCTTGACGGGATTTTTGATGAAACCGCATGGACGTGTTTCAGCATTTGTTGTACACCCTATAAATGTTCCTGGTGATATTTTCTTTTGAAACTTTCTTCCTCCCACACTTTGTTCTTGAGGTTTATAGCGATTGAACATTTTCTTAGGTCGACATCCGTGTGAATGTGGCCACAACATATGGACCTCTTGTTTTACATCTTTAGTTTCACCAGATTCTAGTGTTCCATGCGACACATTGTCCACTGCCAATTCAAAAGACGGGGCTATACTCACTACCTTCCCAAAGATAAAATCATCAGACTCAATATATAACCTTTGCGTACCATTTTCATCTTTTAGGCCAACCACGAACTGATCACACAAGGCATTATCTTAAAACGTCCAAAAATAAAAAAAAGTAAAACAAATAAAAGTGTTAATTTCTGTAAACAAATAATGAAAAAAAAAAAAACACTTTCACCATTGCTGTACTCTTTATGAAAACAATGGTGTTCTGCAATTACCGAAGGTTTGGGAGCGAAGTGGCTCCTTAAGGTTACCAACTCGTACTTTTTGATATGTGGTTTCTCTGGCTCACAAAAATTTTGTAGAACTTCATATGGTTCCTTCCCAATTTATGATATCAAAATTGCATCCCGTTTAACCTGTTCCTCATTGTTCTTAATGCCGTTGGCTATACACAATTGCTCTAACCTTTCAACATATGATTCCCACAAATCTTCATTAGGAACAAACTTTTCAGCCTGGAATCCTGACATTTTTAACCGTTTCATTTACACAACCTTCAACCTTGCAAACCATCCTCATCGCCACTGCTGTGTATTGAACCCATTTATTATTGCTATTGCACATTACAGTTTACATCTACCCTCTATAGCCACCATTGCGTGTTCATGACTGCTCGCATTTGTGCCACCTTTACAACCATATACACTACAAACAGTTTATTAGATACAAAGTACTTCACAAAACAATGTCAACAGAACAGCCTAAAAGGAAAAAACCATTGTTAAGAGTATGGATATTAATTTTTTTTACAATTTATATTTATGTTTATTTCTTGGAGGAGCAGCATGCATGAAATACAGGTGCTAGGACAGAGGGTGAAGAGATAATGAAATTTGTACGGAACAATATAATTTTTTTTCCTTTATATTTAATCAAATAAAACTTTTGGAGGCCATACATATTGTTTAATCAAAAGAGAATTTGTTTTACAAGTAAAACACCATCAAATTAATATGCTGGAATAATTTCTAAATGGCAAATGCATACATACATTATATTAAACACAATAAGTTTTTGTAGTAAAACTGTCTCTGCAAACAATGTTTACATCAATTACTGTAAAAGCTTCCAAAGTAGCTGTGGTGCAGATCATTTCTCTGAACAAATTCTTGGGCAACTTCCTCCACATTTAATTGATCACATTTCTCCTTGTGCATGTCCAGCTAGAGAAGATGGTTTTGACGTGGCTGTCTGATGGTAAATCGTAGGAAAGTTTTTATCTTTGCAGTGCAGAAAATGATTGCTCAGCAGTAGAAGTACTTACAAGTCAAATAGATCTCTAGTATTTTCATGATTTCAGATAATGCAGCATTAGCCATTCCCTATTTGTTTGAGAGAATTTTTGTTAGGATTGGCATTGTTCTTTAGTCCCTGTAGANAATGCAGCATTAGCCATTCCCTATTTGTTTGAGAGAATTTTTGTTAGGATTGGCATTGTTCTTTAGTCCCTGTAGAAATATGTACAAAATCCTTATGTATTATGAGTTCGACTTTCAGCAGCGTATTGTTAATTGCATGTAGACAAAAGGCCATTCAGTACTGTCCTGGTTCAGTTCTTCATTAGTCCACTTCAAAAATACAATATATCGTCCATTGTTTTGAGGATGTTCAAAGCAGGATTTTCTACTAATCTGTCTTGTACAGCAGATGCGACTATATCCAAAGTCTTGTAGAACTGTTGCTTCAAAAAATTCTCAACAGTTTCAAAACAATGTGTGGAAGAAACTATGTAGTTTGTGATACCGTTGAGGTTGTCAATGTTTTCATGGGAAAACTGAGGGGTCACCCACATTTTCCGACTTTTCAAGGCAATTGGACCAGAATGTTGGGAAAGGCTCATCATTCCGTTTGTGGTCATAAAAGTTCAGAAGACAGCTTATTGCCAGGCATATTTTGGTATGTATGCAGTCTGTTGTAACTGTAAAATGTGTCGTGTCTCTTCTGCTGGGCCAAAAATTATGATTCATAATCGGGTACTGGTAAATTAACTTTCCTTCTTTTAGTTCCCCCTTAAGTAAAGATCTGTTTTCCCTCTGTTGTTCTGTATTTAATTTTACTATTATTCACATAACTAGCTCAAACTTAAATTACAACTTACCTCAGCTTTACAGCAGCTCAAACGTCATCAGTGTTCATTCAAAAACTTTCAACTTATGGACAATAAACCACCAAGCCCATCTTATGATAGAAATACAAGCAACGATAGCTAGAGCAGACCTGATACAGTTGCAAGTTACTACAGTCCCCACTAGATTGTGGCGCAGTTTGAAACACACATGCTGAGGGGAAAATAGTTCCAAGAAAATCCGCTAAATAGTAGCAAATTGTTTGGATAGCATTACAAACAATGAAGACACCAAAACATTTGCTCAGAAATTCTAATAGTATTTCTACCAATATTTATTACTTGCTGCAGATTTTAGGGAGTGCAGACTACCACTTATCCACTAAACCAATTTTTGGAGGAGCATTCACTCCCCCTTACTCCATGGTTCCACCACCTATGCGAAATTCATTTCAGCAACATTGGTAAATTAGTTAAAAATCACATCAGTAAAAAAAATTTATATAATATACATTTTAGTGTTCTCAGGGGAAGGGCAGTTTCAACATGGCAGAAGATCCCTTTAGTGTGCCACCAGTATGAGTTGTAACTGTACATATGTTTGGGCTGTTGTCAACAGAAAGACAACTTCACCTATCACCTCTATCTGGATCATTGTTAGTCTTGGCTCCTTAAAAAATATCTATAGAAAATGCACACGCGTAGCTGATTGAACTACAAAGTGCACTGATATCTGGTCTGCATTCCCAGTTTGATTCACGTGATAATGACTTTGTTTTCTGTTGGCATATTATATTTCATACACACGCACGTGCATGCACACACACGCACACACACACGCTTAGCATGCTTTCCAGCAGCACAGACCTATACAAACTGGAACATTAATATAAAATACATTTTATTTGGTAGTCCAAAAAACCAAATCTATTCAGCTCAAATAGTCATTTAAGGTCCTGTGTATCACTGCAAATCTCATAATTTATCTTTGTAGGGCTCTGTGTAAGACAGAAAAATTTAGACTACAAAATTTGTTGGTTTATAGCTTCAGAAATGGAGAAAGGCTGACAAANCTCTGTGTAAGACAGAAAAATTTAGACTACAAAATTTGTTGGTTTATAGCTTCAGAAATGGAGAAAGGCTGACAAATTTCCAAGTCCAAGTCATTTATTAATAATATATAATTTAATACTAAAATAATAAATGATAACTTACAAATAAAACACCACTGCCATGAAACTTCAAAAATATTAACAGAACATGTCAGTTAACATTCAGGCGATGAATGTTTACATATGTTGTGGATGTACGTCATCAGTCAGTACCTTTCAGAAGTTTACTCAAAAATTGCACATCTGCTAGGACCACAGTACAACTTGTTTATTCTCTTCCACTGGACATAAATCGGCTAGCAACTTAAGTGTTCTTTCCTTAATCTCAGGATTTTCCCCCAATTCTCTTAGCTCAAAAATAGTCTTGCTATATAAAACTTATGAAATATTTAGTTTTGGAGGGGTCAGAATGTTCACAATGTCAGAACCCAACATTTGGCTTAAGAAATAAGTATACAGTTAACTATGGATAATCGTTATAATTTATTGGCATAATGTTTATAAACACGAAATTCAACATTATACGTGCCCTGCTTCCATTGGGATTTCTCTTGCTACATAATTCACAATATTTTCAACTGTATGAACAGCAAATAAACATAATGTAACTTAGTAATTATTTCACTTAAAAAAAAAATTTGTACACAAAGCGAGTGCAAAGGGTGACAGTATCGCTAAACATGTCCACACTTGATTACTATAGTACAACAATTCAATGGCAGGCCACCCACTCGCTCACCACTAAAATAAGAAGCCAAATTAGTTGTAATTCTTTAACATAATTTAAAATTTGCTATCGGAGGTTGTAATACTACGTACATTTGTAATTTCCACTGTGAAGAGGCTTTGCTTAATACAGAAGACTTTATCAGGAAATTGCAGACGTGATATCATCTGATTTGTGAGAAATAAAAAATAATAACAAGCTTCTCCATACTCAGGCCCAAAGAAATCGGGACACACAGAAATTAAAATAAGCTCAATCAACTATTGACAAAATTTGACTAATAAGCTCAGAAATGAAATCACGGACAATTTTATTGGTTTTCACATAATTCCAGCAGTAAATTTAACAACCGATAATCTAACTTCAAAATACAGTAATAATAATGATTAATAGTCCATTTGCGGTTTCTTCACACTTGTTGAATTAAACCTTTGAAAAATTACTACATGTATGACATACTTGGTTGTCTCCCAAACATGTTATGGTTCGCAAGCATTTTATACTTGTGTTAACATAAAAACACCTTATTTTTGTTCAATTAAACTTTTACCTATATTTTAGCTACAAATTATAATATTTCATTTATAATTAATATAAATAAAAACAGGGAGATAAAATGTGTGTTGGTAATGCTTAGTAAAAAAAACAGTTCTTATTCAAAATATCATTGCACTGAGTGCGTACAAATTTGACGCTTTGTCCCTTTGGTGTAATTTTCTAGACTTTGTTAGGCTTTGTTCGTATGAATCGGAGGAGCATCTTAGAAGTAGAACTTAGTGGGGCTTTAGAAAGGTTGGAAGTAGCCGCGAATTGACTATATTGTTATTACATGTTAACTTTTGCTATGTGGGTTTAAACTATGTGGGCCTTTCGCACTGTTGGAATCTTCCCAGAGTAGTAGTGCTCAAAAGTCCATGTATAGGCTGTTCACAGTAAACTGAGCTCTTTTGAAAGCCCTGCTTAAAATCTACTTGTACGTACAATGTGTAGTCTTCAACACTACATAAAATTAACATTGCTATGAATCTGATCACTTTATTCATGTCGGTCAAGAAAAACTGTGCAATTATTAGAAAAGTAAATGTTTACGAATTTGTTAATTCTTACACTTATATCCATTAAAAAAACACAAAGCAAAAAATATATATCATTTCAGTGTTCACAAATGTTTATATAACACTTTTAATTCAATGCTAAGACATGGGACTACTTTCTTTCCATTGTTACCAACTTTACTGGGTGCATGCCAGTCAGTGTTCCCATTAAAATATATGCAGATTGGGGCAGTGACATTTTTCAGTGGTTGATTTCCCAAGTGCTCACTTTACTGTGAACAGCCTTCACCAACGTTAAAGTTGAGAAGTTTTTGTCAGTGCTTAATAGAGAGATCTTGAATGCCAGTGAAGGTGAAGTGAGATGATTGAGTAGTGGCAGAACGTATGGATAAGGGAAATGGAAGTGCCCTGAGAAAACTCACCAGCCAACAGCAACGTACAACATGTTTCCCACATTTGAAAATGTGGGAAGCTCCACCGAAAACCAAACCTGGTTTTCCTTGGTGGGAGGTGAGTGGTGTGAACACTACACTGCTATGGCCCATTTATCAATATACTGTTACTGTTTAAGCATGTTTAATGAGGGGGAAAAAATGGTAAAGTTTGTGAATGTACATTTGTGTATAACAGTGGGATTGTACATACATTATTTTTATTTTGTTGCAGACTCACTGTCAGTTGCTACTGATCTTGAAAGGAATTTCCCAAGGCACCAGTTCCACTCAACAACACCTAACAACTCTAACTTCAGTTCCCAACGACCTTACAGTCTGCATGAGCTACAAGATAGCTACCTGGAACAGAACAGACTTTGGTTACTTGACACAAACAATACGCCCAGCTGTGAAACCAAGCGACAAATGAACGGTGACATTCACTACAGGGATCAGCTGGCCAAACTTCACGAGGCTTACAGGACAAAATTGGCCCAAGTAGGATCATCACGATCATCTTTACTTCAGAACCAGTATCGTCAGCAGCCTTCGCGTTGCCAGTCCCTTTCATTAAATGACATGCTTTATGGTTCGGAGTACAACGACAGTCCAAAAACTGACACCAACTTTGGGGCATGCAAAGATAACAGCAGCATCTACAGTGAGCCTGTGTACAACCACTTCAGGCATGAGAAGACTCCTGAAGCAAAAATCTGTGACAACTGCAAGAAGAGCTTGAACCCTGCTGGCACCTCTGTCAAACTGTGGTACCAACCACTGCTGTCTGGCAGCCGGGATCAGTTGCTGGGACTTCCAAAAGGAGTACACACTTCACTGTGTGGCAGGAATGGACACAGGTTTTGTACCAAACTGACAGGAAGTAGTTATAACATTTCATCCTTGCGACACCCAGATGGGGCATCAAATCCTGACTTGAAAGAGGAAGTGAAACGTGTTCCAGGAAATGGGTCATCTGTTTCTGAGCACGAGTCTGAGCTCAAAGGTGCTCAAAGGCATTTTTTAACAAGTGACTTGAGGACAGTTACCGGCAAAGAAAATTATGAAGATGATGATGATGAGCCCCCTCCAACAGTCCCACCACCCCTACCAACGAGACTGCACTCACGCTTGTTTACCCGACCAAGTGGCGGGAACCTTGTTGGTTATGACAGCGGGCACGAGTCTGGCAGTCCTCGTCCCACCAAAATTGGCCCGCCTCTGCTTGGTAGACCAGGGCACTGTGAGAGTTCTGGGTATGAGAGTTTCCCACGCGACAGTGAGTGCTCCAGCCTAGGCTCCAGTCATGAGTTTAATCCAGGAGTCTCTGCATCCAGGGGCAGCATGGACGATTCCAAAAAAGGTAAATAAAACCTACACTATTTTGTGCATTACTTTTCAGACATTTTAAGTTGTTTTGTTGGTTATTCAGTTATTGTAAGTATTGTATGATATTTTACTTTAAGGAATTAAAACTGTGCAAATACATATTTATAAATAAGACAATGATAAAAATGTGTTTTTAATAAGATTATACTAACTCTGCCACTTCATTAAAATTAACAATTGTGGCATCGTTGAACACTGAAAATTATGACAAACAGGGAAAAGTGAAACAATGCATCTTTTATAACATGTAAAACAATCCATCATAAATTGTATGCCACAAAAATTTGCGTTTATTGTCATGGTGGAATCCTGGCCAACCACATATGTACGGTTGGTTCTGCTGTAACATCATATCATGGTCCTTTAAACAGCAATTTAATATAAAACGGCCTTGTAAAACTTGCATTTTCCCATATGAACATTGTTAAATACCGTGCTCATATTTCCAGGAGCCACAAAAAAAGTGACTGAGTGAGGGGTGGGGCCTAGAGGGGCAAGCTCCTCCCAAAGAGAAATAAATAAATTGAGAACAAAATTTTCACGCAACACTGAAAAATCTGCAATGTGTAAAACTCTTAGAGCAGATGGAAGGCTGCTAAGTTAAGCAGTGTTTTTCTACAGTTCAGCCTTCTTCCTTTCCCAAGGCAGAGCAGCTTTGCTCCCCAAAACAGACTCTTCCCTCGCACCTTCCATTACCGAGATGTTTTGAGGTTGAGAAAACCTCATAAACTGACCTTAGGAATATAATATTACAGTAGGGTCTTGATAATCCGAACACCAAAATTTTTTACTCTGTTCGGATCCACGAAGCATTTGGATAATAGTATGGAGAATCTTTAATTAGAAATTTTTTGAAATAAAACAAAGATTTGCGAAATTAGGAATGTATTTTAAAAAGAACATACTGACATTCAATCAAAAATGTAACTATAACACTTTTTTGAAGAAATCAAAAATAGTAATTTGTCGGAAGGTATTCAGCGACATGTAAAATGCTTTGTCTCTCAATTTACGTAAAAGCATCTTCTCTGGCACAGGAATGTCCACTTGGTCAGCCCATTCTAAGCATGTGTTCATGGCAGATACGGTACTAGAATGGGAAATGCTTGTAGACTTTCCAGCATGATATTACTATGCAAGAGAACTTAAAGAAACACCTTTTATTTTATCTAAAATCTCGTATTTCTGAGAAATAGTTCATGTCACATGTTTTCTTTTCTTCAATGTTGAAGCCATGACTTAAAATTCACAAAATATATACTGATGAGATGTACAAGCAACGCAACAGTAAACAAAATGGCGGAATGACACGTCACCTACAATGCACGGTACGCGACTGGTGAATGAGCGGTGCAGGAAGGGCAGGGCGTTCGGATTATAGAGGTGTTAGTATTATCAAGCCCCTGCTGTACTTTGTGTGTACCAATCACATCTATGTTCTGTTTTTATTTTAGAAAAGAAAGCCACAGAACCAATTACAACATTTAATTAGTTTATTTTGAGGCTAAAAATTTATTCAGTTAATTAGTGATTATCATGTTTAAATTTGACTACATCAATGTTTTAGTTTCTAATTTTAAAAAAATACTGAAAGTAAGCAAAATGAATCTATTGATTTTCTGGCTTAAATATATTTGTATGTATTGTCTTCATAACAATTCACAGGTTGGGCCCCTCCCAAACAAAAAAACCTGGCTACGCAATGAACAGTAGGTCCCAATATACTGCCTCATTTCAGACAATATTGTTCCAAAAATTTTAAAAACTAGGCAGTTGTTTTGTTGTAAAAAAATTAAAATGTAAAGTGTTGTGGTCTTTTACAGTGGAAGAAACACTCTCTCTCATAAAACCCCCAAACAGTTTTCTCGTTTGCTGCACTAGCCCATTAGTCGGTTAAGAGCTATAATGGGACTATGTCGGGATTATAGTAGATGGAATTCCTCCAAGACGGTCCATTTACATTGGCAAGATAGCATTTTTGCGCCAGTCTTCAATTTTAGACCTGAAGTATTAATATAAATGGAGTGAATAAAAAATGTTAAAGGAATTTATGCAATACCAACACAATTTTTTCAAACAAAATTGGAGCAATCAGTATTTGAAGTACCTGTGATTCTAATGTCACTTTTCAATTAATTTTGTGAAACATTATTTTTAAAGCATGAAATTGAGCAAAGTTCTTAGTTCTAGGAGCAAGTGCAAACTTAAAAAGGTGCACAGTGAACACAAATTTCTCCATCACACCTTGCATAATTTTTTGGATGAATAAAAGTGTATTTTAGTACAGAGTGAAAAATGATAGATTTACTTAATAGAGTGAAAAAAGCTCATAACTTTTATTAAGTATGTTTTATCATATATATAAATATGTATGTATATATATGTGTGCATATGTATATATGTATGTATATGTGTGTATAAATGTATATGCATGTGTGTATGTATACACATATACACACAATGTTTGGAAATTAAACCCCCAAACTGTGAGAGGTGGTTCCTTATAAAAAATAAAGTCGAAAATATACAGGACACCATTTACTTAAAAAAAAATATTAAAGGAGATATGAGCCTGTGAAAATTGGGTTTTGAAAACGTATTTTCACTGAATGCCTTCTACTTTCTGCCAGCGGTAGGAATGGTGGCGAGTTACCCATAGTATGTCCCACCTGGTTGAATGTGACATGCCCATTTGGTGCACTGTGGAGTGTGTACTAGTGGAGGGAATGCCGTTGATGTGCTGACGTATCACTTCCTCAAGCCTAACAGTGTGCACAGACTGAGGACGGCCAGCATTACGCATGTGTCTTTGCAACATGGGAAGCAAAAATCACCTTTTTGCTGCGGACTTTGTAGGCGTTGTACAAGGCATTCTGCAAAAATACGTTTTCAAAACCCAATTTTCATAGGCTCATATCTCCTTTAATGTTCCGTTTAGGTATAAGGGGTCCTATATTTTCAACTTTACTTTTCATTAGGAATCACCTCCTGTAGTTTGGATGTTTAATTTCTGAACACATTCTGTATTTGTTTATATATATATATACATCCTGTATGTGTATATATGTATATGTGTGTGTGTTACATGTACCTAAATAAATGTACATTAATCAAAAAGTTATTTTACANTATATATATATATATATACATCCTGTATGTGTATATATGTATATGTGTGTGTGTTACATGTACCTAAATAAATGTACATTAATCAAAAAGTTATTTTACATTTGCATTTGATTGCTTCTGGACAAGTAGGTGTGGCAACACACAAGGACAGTGTGTTGAGGAAAAGTATACCTACCATTGTATGAACCTGTTTCTCCATTTTGTAAATCCATGCTACAACTCCCCCCTGCCTCCACCACCCTTTTTAAATTTCTACAATCATAATTGTAAAGGAATTAAATGTACGATGAGTATTATATGTCACACATTTATTGAATGTTATTTTTCTGTAAATAAATTTATTTCAATTTAAACAATGCATCAGTTATGCAATTCAAAAGTACCTTTAGAAATCTTGCATCATAGTAAGGGCACACTTAGAAGATAGATCTAATAATTAGTTTATGATCTACAGCACGAGGGTAGTTAGCAAATACATGTTTCATTGGTGGTGATGGTGGTGTGTGCAAAGCTGTAACTGTGAACACAAGTACTCAGTATTTTATGACAGACTGAAGCATTGTGAATGATCATATTGTTCTTCTAACTGCACATAATAAAAACTTTGATTTAAAAACTTGCCAGTGATACAATGATCTTGATCAGGTCTCTCACCGTAAATATTGTTGTTAGTGTTTTGTCATCTGTGGTTCACACTTAAACTTTAAATACGCTCTCGAACTCTGATAATGACATGACTTTAGTTGTGTCATGTTGGCAGTGGCCGTACTGCAATACTGTCGTGAAGATGTGGAAAGGTTGGAATGCAGATGTTCTGAAGCACGAAGAGGAAAAATCAGAGAGCTCAAACAACAACAACAAGAACTAAAGACAGAGCTTCAAGCAGCCAAAAACAGGCTGCTCATACCACCTTCACGTTGGAGCTTCGAACGTACGTGAGTTCATTTTTCCTTTTATTTTCATAGAAATAAGTTCACTATCTATTGCCTGCATGGTATTCAAACTATTAGATCATGATTATTACAGTTAAAATTACTTTTGGTAAATAAAAGTTCAGTTTCTGTGTACCTTAGTTTCCCCTTGGATTTTATGTTCTCTTGCACCCAAGTTACTATTTATAATTGTTAGTACCTGAGGTAAATTATAAAGTTTAGTACTTTGTATGATTTACTTCTGTCATAGCTACAATATCTTAAGCAACCATAAAGATTAATACAGCTGCAAAACTGCACTGTAAATTTACTGTACATTTTATACACTCAGGACTCCCAAGGATTAATAGTCACTTCCCTTCTACTATAATACTGCATATTATCTTTCATGCTGGGAGCTTGGTTTCATGTCAGGGGCACTTGCACAACAGTACCTGTTCTCTAGGTCTCTATATCTACATGATAGGCCTGACAGGACTAGCTATACTTAATAAGCACAGACACCTCTAGCTGACAAAATCAATTGACTATACACTACCCCCAAACCAGTGCAGTTGTGTACCTTTGATGCCAATTGTTACACTACTACTGCACGAGTCAGCAGTGTCTCCACACACACCTCATTTTTGACTTACTTCTCCTGCCATACCACCACGTTACAGTCTCCTAAACCTTTGACTTAATACCTTATAGACAGCCTGTCACATATACACTACTCTACAAGCCCACTCACAGCCCTAGAAAACCATTCTAACGCTGTATTCACATTGACCATTTAGTATACTAGTATTTTTTAGCATTCAGTTTGGAAGCCATCAATATTCACTTGTTCAATGATGGTTGTAATTTGATAATTTAGTATTATCATATGTTTTGTTCCATACCAAAAACTAAATATTTACTAAAATACCAAATAAAGAAGTAATTATTTTAGTTGAATAATTCAGGTCATGTGACCTTTTAGTAAACTAAAAGCGTCAATTCAAACACAACCTTAACCTCCAGGTGTGACTCCTTTTTGATATACAGGTTGTTTCAAAAAAGATGAGTGCTGCTCACAGGATGTGTAGTACGTAATATACGAAGTAAAAATAATTAGCAAGCACGTGACTGATTCAGCTTCTCTCTGCCTCCTAATGCTAGGAGGTATTCCTACGGCAGATAGAGTGTACATGCCAGGTACACTGCCCAGTGTGTGATGTGCTACAGGATCTGTTCAAAAGTGTGCACCATGGGCATAAACACAGCCCTGCAGACATCCTCCAGTGGATTATCAAATCCTTACAAACACGTTCTGGTTGGTGCAAATGTGTTTGAATGAGTCCACATTGCGTAGCACTAGGATATCAACAGTGGCAACAGGAGTGCTTGTACATGACCCCATAGGTAGAAATTGATGGGCTCTAGGTCAGACGATTTGGCGAGATACGGAATTGGTTCAGCATGCACACACTGTCCGCCAGGCTCTGGAGGGTGATTATGCAGAGGGGAAACTGAATCAGCCATAGGTTTGTCAATATTTTTTACTTCATATTTACATACTACACATCCTGTAAGCAGCGCCCATGTTTTTTAAACAACCTGTATATCTCTTACTTGAGGGAAGCCCTTGAATCCTAGTTTCAATTCTTCTTGGTGATCTAGAACTTTCTCCCCTTCCGTATTGGCTAATGTATCAACCACGTCCTCTGCTTGTACCTCAACCTGCGTTATGAGCTGCATAGATCCTTCCAAAGAATGTCCAAACCTTGCAAAATTGGTTCTGTGTTTCCATTGCCTTCCACTACTGTCTCATTCCCTATGGATGCTCCCGTAGTCTACTGTTTTTTTAAACTGAGGTTTCCTCTTCTTGTGATCTACATGGACCAATCGCATCTTTCAGTTTATACTTGATGGGTAACCAAACTTATTACTTGTTGCACCTTGCCCTTGATTTTGTTACTAACCTCCCCACATTTTCACCTATATTTCCTCTCGTACCATGAAATCTCGGTTTCTTCTTCACTTTTTGTGTAAGTGTGCTTCTTACTTGCTGTTACAGTATTGGTTTGCCATTGACTGCAATAGGAATGACTTTAACAAAGGAGTCTAGTGTTAGGTTCCCCTTTCAGATATAACTCTGCTGGTAATTATTATGGCTATGGCACCTCTGGGGAGTTTCCATATGCAAATAAACATACATCAACCTGTACTGTGCTGTACAGTTTTGATGTCTACTTTGACCACTAGTACCTCCTTTCTGCTGCTCGCCACTACGGAGGAATTTTTAAGTGCCATGTACAACCGGAAATCTGAAAGGTGCCAAATTTTTTTAATTTAACGGTGGCCCATTATCTGTATCAACTCTACTTACACAACCCTTCATAATTGTGCAAGTGTATGAACTGCTGTTGTAGAGTGCATTGTGAAAACATCAACGAACTTCGCACAAAAGGCAACACATAACTTATGCCTACCCTATTTGATGAAATTCACATGTACCTTCTGCCACCTTCACCCTGTCAAACTGTGTGGATGAAGTGGGACTGGTTGTACTGACTTCAACAACCTCTGACAATTTCCACATTACTGCACCATATCTTCAAACAGTGGGCAGTATCGTACCCTAATATCTGAACATGGTAAGCCATGCATGATTCCAGAAAGGCTGAATAGTATAATATATAACCTCTCTCCAGCAAAGAAACTCTCTGGTTGCTAGAGTGGTAACAATTCAACATATTCCACCCCTGGATTTCAACAAATGAGAGCTGTGCCAGGCACAGCCATATGCCACCTGGTATCTTCACTACTAGGAAGGAGATGTCTACATTAGTAGCTTGAGCAGCTAGGTGGCACCTATAGGAGGGACAAGATCAGAATAAAAATGCTAACAGATGGTGGTCAATGTAGGGCCACAATTCGAGTGAAACCAAATCTAATACTCTTTTATGAAAAACAGTAGGTAAAATGTTCTGGTTGATAGTTTTGAATTTTAAGGAGTGCTTACAGTGCTTATAAACAATATCCACTCTGAATCATTTGACAAAGTCTTAGTATGATACACTACAAAACTAAACACATCTGAAGGCAATATCCAACAGCAATCTTATAATTAATTCACTCTAACAGTGCTTATTCTAAGCAAAACAATTTTGTTGGTTTTCATAGAACTTATAACATAGACGATAAATATTTCAGTGTACGCAGTAATAATTACAAAAAGTGTACCAGCTTATTACTTACTCAGTAATGTGTTTATGTGGACATAACTCGAGCAAGTGTAAATTCTGTGTTTGTACGACAGTTCACGTGGAGGCGAGCATGGACCAAAAGGAGCCAAGTTTTGTGGAAGCACTGGAGCGAGAAACACTGATCCTGAGGAAGAGAGTTGAAGCATGCAAGTCTCGCATTCTCATCGTCACATGCTTCGACTCCATACTCAAACCACCACATGACTAACGACAGCAAAACAGCATCCACGCATGGAGACCAACACCTACCCCACAGTAGAAAATGTGCTCTCCAAGTAGGTTGCTATTTAGAGTTGTTGTCATGGAAGTAATTGGTTGATACTTGCATGCAAGAAGTTCAAGGTAGGAAGGTAGGGGTGAAATCTAAGTGTGTCTCAGGGTAAGCCGCACACATCTTGAGGATGGAGGAAATGTACTAACTAGGGCATGCATATAGTTCCTTTTCTGGGATGTAGCAAAAATGGTTGAGACTGGGGCCATGGTTATCTCCCATGCTTACTGGCTAGCACATTACTGTTGGAAGTAAGTATGAGGTATAATACCGGCAAATTCTTGAGGTACCATTTTAATAAATATTTATGAGTAGGCATGTATTCTAAATTAAGTATATATTGTTATGTCTCCAGTGGCAAACAGTGGTAAATTAATATTGGGCAGGTTGGCGATATGGCTGTAGTTAGTTATTGAGCGCGATGGCAGCTGATGATTACAGACATCCGTGACATGTGTACAGCAGTAAAGTGTGAAAGGCATTTTATGGCACTGCTACTGTCATTTGACTAATTTATCTGGGGCCAGATCACATGGCAGTCATGTTCGGAGAAGTTACAATTTTATTTTGTAGCTAATAAAATTACAAATGATGAAGAGAAATGAGCAATATTCTTTATGGTGTTTAGGGCTGACGTGTACAACTAAGTAACTTCTTTAATAGCACCAAAATCAACTCTGGAAGTGGTGTTGCTTGAAGATGTTTCGACTCTGTTTACGAATCACTTTGAACCCAAGCCAAGCAAAATCATGGAAACATTCAACTTTCACAAAGAGGGATCAAGGTGAAGTGTAGTTCATGTCTCAGTACATGGCCCAGTTGCAGCGAATGTCTGTGCACCGTAACTATAAAGATTTGTAGAGGATGCTTTGAGATTGTCTGAGGTGTGGTGTGCAGGATCAGACATTGCAACATGCAAGCTTAGTGAAACAAAGCTTAACCTTTCAGGACGCACTAAACATGGCTACAGTTGCCGAAATGACTGGGCATAATGCAAGTTATCTTCGTGGTCGAGTGGTAGAAGAAGTCACTGAAGCATTAAACAAGGTACTGGTGAGTGGGCACAAGATGACTTCACTGTCAGACTGTGGGCTAGAAAAAGCAACAGAGCAAGAACAAGCTTGCTGTTGGAGGTGTAATGGGGAACATCTGCCAGAACAGTGTCGACACAGCCAGATGGTGTGTAATTTTTGCTCAGAGCCTGGTAATTTGGAAAAGGCTAGCATTTATAAAAGGAAAGGTGCTACACAGGGGAAGAACGAAAGCCCAGGCTCATGTGCGGGCACAAGTAAGATGCATGAACGTCAAGGCTCACATGGAGGCACCAGTAGGACACAATACACTGCAGAGTGTTCAGTATGTAGAGCCAGGGGATGTGGGAGGGTCGCCTGTGCATAGTTTGTTTAGGACAGCAATAAATCCACAACCAAAACCACCCATATTGATGGAACTCTGGCTAAATGGCAAGAAACATGTGATGGAAATAAGACACGGGGGCAGGCCACATAATTATCAGTTGGAACCACCACTGAAAAGAGTGAAGCTAGTGTTGCAGACCTGGTCACAGCAGAAACTGCCAGTGCTATGTTCTTTCGGAGCTGAGGTTAAAACATGAAACACTGAAGCTACACTACTTCTAGTTGCAGATGGAGACAGAGACCAAGTTTACTTGGCAGGAACTGGTTTGAGCCCTTAGGCATATACATACAGGAAGTTCATTCAATTACCCAAGACGTGGTAGACAAGATTGCAAATCAGCACCCAAGAGTGTCTGACAGTGCAGAGTTGAACCAGTATGTAGGGCCCCCAGTTGCACTGGAGCTCCAGTCAGATGTGAAGTTTGTATTCAGGAAGAGTCGTCCAGTAGCCCTCGCACTGCAGGACAGTGTCAGCGAGGAGATCGACAGGTTAATGAACCAAGGGGTTTATGAGCCTGTTACTTTTCGGCATGAGCTACTCCCATTGTACCTCTTGCAAAGGCTGATGGATCAATACGTATATGTGGGGACCATAAATGCCCAGTTAATAATGTGTGCAAAACTAGTACTTAACCACTGCCCACCTGACTGAGGGGACTATGTTTACCAAGTTATACAGCGAGGAAGTCTATTTACAGCTATCAGTGGATGAGGCAACATCTAAGTGCTCACGGTTAATACCATGAAAGTATTATTTAAGGTTATGTGTGTTCCATTGGGTATTAGTAGTGGCCCAGTTATTTTCCAGAGTGAGATGGAAGTGCTGTTAGCTGAAATACCCAGTGTAGTAGTATTGTTAGACAATATTTTGATTATGGGAAGGAATGTTGATAAACACTGGCAATGAGTACAGGAGGTCTTGAAGAGAATAGAAAGTGCAGGGGTGAGACTTAAAAGGTCAAAGTGCAGGTTTGTGGTGGCGTATGTTGTGTTTCTAGGTTATCACATAGATGCACATGGTTTGCACCCAACTGAGAAGAAAGTAGAAGCGATTCATGAGGCCCCAACACCATCATCTCGGAAGCAGCTTCAGTTATTTCTTGGCCTTTTAAATTTTTGTGAGGAGTTTTTAAGAGATAAAACTTCTATACTGGAACCATTGCACTGCTTAATGGATTTGTGAAAAATCTGTGAATGGACTCGTGAGCATGACAAGGTTTTCCATGAAGTAAAATCATTGTTACAGTCAGATGTGGTACTCCCACACTATGACTTACAGGTCCCTAGTGCTCACCTGTGATACCTCAGAATATGGGGTTGATGCAGTGCTGGCCCATGTGATGGGAGATGGGACTGAAGCTCACATTGCTTTTGGTTCACGAACTGTATGAAAACAGGAAACAGGTAAGGAATGACTCGCTGCTAAAGAAAATTCAATGTCCTCGTTGTTGGAGATATTTTGATGTTAATTGCAACAACAGACTTGCCATTTGATGCAGCACAAATAGCTTGGGAAATGGAGGAGTCTAATCTCGCAGAAGTTAAACATAGAATGTGTCAGGGCTGGCGAGATGAAGTTGTTCCAGAGCATTTTATATGTGCAGAGAGGAGCTGTCAATGTACAAAGGGTGCCTCTTGTGGGGAAACTGAGTAATAATTCCATATTCATTAAGGACAAATTTGTTACAGGTACTGCATGCAGCTCATGATGACATGTCCAGTCTTAGGTATTAGCTCATAGTTACAAGTGGTGTCCTAAAATGGATACAGCCATTGAAATGATGACATGTCCAGTCTTAGGTATTAGCTCATAGTTACAAGTGGTGTCCTAAAATGGATACAGTCATTGAAATGATGAATGGACAGTATGTGGAATTCCAGCAGCACCGTACAAATCCTGCAAAAAAAAAAACAGTGGTTGGAGTCCTGAAGTAAAGCCTTGGGTGAGACTGGATGTGGATTTTTTTGGCCTCATTCAAGGACAAGTGTTCCTCACAGTGGTAGGTTCCTATTCCAAGTGGCCAGATATCAGAAAAGTACCTTGTATGAACTTTGTAGCTGGTTTTAGGTAGGTTAGAGATATCTTCAGCTCTCATGGGTTACCGCAATGAATTGTTAACTACAGTGGCACAGCCTTTGTATCTGTGGAGATGAAGACGTTTTTCTCAAAGAATGGAATAATCTTGCTACGCACAACACCATTCCTCCCATCCACCAACAGACAAGGAGAAAGAATGGTGCAAGCTGTAAAATGGAAGCATATGAAACTTTGGTATTGGGTCTGGCAAACAAGATTGACCCATAAGTTGTTTGCTCTGGGTACCACAGCACGTACAGTAATACTAACAAGACACCAGAAGAGAGTCTAACAGGTCGACCATTACGAGCANAAGAATGGAATAATCTTGCTACGCACAACACCATTCCTCCCATCCACCAACAGACAAGGAGAAAGAATGGTGCAAACTGTAAAATGGAAGCATATGAAACTTTGGTATTGGGTCTGGCAAACAAGATTGACCCATAAGTTGTTTTCTCTGGGTACCACAGCACGTACAGTAATACTAACAAGACACCAGAAGAGAGTCTAACAGGTCGACCATTACGAGCANCTCTGGGTACCACAGCACGTACAGTAATACTAACAAGACACCAGAAGAGAGTCTAACAGGTCGACCATTACGAGCAATATTGGATGAAATACACCCACAGGCCCAAGAGGATTGTGAAAGAGGTGAAGTGTCTTAACAGAATAAGGAGCTTGGAGGTTGGTAATCCAGTATTTTACAGGAACTACAGTGGGACTACAAAATGGAGTCCCGAAGTCGTAAAGGTAAAGGAAGGGCCCTTAACGTTCATAATTTCACACAGTGATTGTCAGGCATACAGATGCCACATCGACCAGATACTCAGGAGGGCAGTGCCACTGATGCCAGAAGGAAGGAATTGTTCAAGTGTAACAGAGTAGGGAGCAATATCTGGGTAGACGTGTCCACGCGAACCACACCATTTGGGCAGGTGTAACTCTGGCCAGTACTCAAAGCTAGCCCCTCATCAACTACAGGGCCAACTTCAGGATAACTGCCAGGTGAACGTTCACTTTCTCGAGACACTCACGACTAGGAACCTTTTAGAGGGTTTGAAGATTCCTTTGTGACACCAAGTTAAGAGATCACATAATCACTAGACTCAGATGGAACTGACACTTTCTAGGGCCTGGACCCAAGCGTGAGAAAGTACTGTTGGCAAAAGAACAGTGGACAACTTCACGTGTCATGTTTACACTTCACATTAGTATTTTTTACACCAATGGCGCAGTTTACCACTAACTGCGTGACTACTTTTTAAAGTCCTTTCTTTTTAATTCAGCTCTTTCCCCACTGGGTTTGCACACACATGAAAACTTTCACTTTCTTTTAAACTGAGTACTGACAGATATGTGTTTTTGTTCACCTGTTCATTGTCAAGACCAGCCTTAAAAAATGCTAGGTGTCCCTAACAAGATTGTAGCCAAAGCATCTTGGGTTTTGTGACACTACCGTCTTCCAGAAAATGAACACATTGTTGAAATACTGAAAAATGAGTTAGGACATTAGTGAAAATAAACAAACAAACTATCAGTTCATATACAGTATTTTAAAGAACATATAAAAGTACATAAACATTTCCAAGTGCAAATTCATACACAGCCAAGAAAAGATTTTTATTTTAACAAAAGTGTGTAGGCCTGTGCTAGATAAATTTGGTCTGCCATTTCAGGGCTGATCCATCACAACCCATCAAACTTATGCCTCAATTCATTTTCGTAATGCAATTAACAGTCAGATGACTTGTTAACATGCCAAAAGTTCTCCAGTGGGAAGATCAGACATGGATAGTGTGTTGAATAACGGAATATGTGGGGTGGTAGTACAGCTCAAGCAAAGTAAACTTCACCACTACTTGAGTAGCTGTGGTNTGTGGGGTGGTAGTACAGCTCAAGCAAAGTAAACTTCACCACTACTTGAGTAGCTGTGGTATAATTTGCAACATTTACAAGAAATTTCTCCCAGAAATTGCTTTTCTCTATCTGAATGTTAGTTACTTGTCTTGTGCGTTATGTTGTCTCTATAAGGCAGTAAAACTCGTAAAGGAAAATCGCACAGAAAGAATATTTGTAAAATGCATCTGAGCATTGTACAGAAACCATAATTTTTCTGATATTTAATTTGCGTAAACATGCATGAATTCTTACAGACAGTGCAAAAACTGTAATTTTCATATCCTACTTAGGTACTAATTTTTTACAAACCTTAAACATGCATTGCAATTGTGTTAAATATTAATGTGGGAAGGACAATAAGGAAACCTACCTTTGTACAGTGTTGGAAATGTGTATGTTTGCAGACTGACGAAGTGTGGATGCTGTGATGGCTTCAGATCTGAGTTTTACTGCGGCAGTTCTCCAAGGAGCAGCAGCCACAGAAAGAGATCAGGAATTACAACAGGACGCATGACGTACGACAATAATCGTGTCTTCTAAATGTGAGTTTTCTGATAGTTTTATAAGATTTTTCTTAGGTCCATTCTACAATGCACAGATATGTAAGAAAACTGACATGGAGCACAGAAATGTAACAAGCGGATGTATCAGGTTCTAACTATTCTACAATACATAGAAACATATGTATGCAACCTATGAAATCAAAAAAGTTTCCTTACAAAATACTGAAATAAGCTTCATAAAAAAAACAGACTTAACTTATTATTCCTATCAGTGAGCACAATATTTGTGGCAATTTCAATTATAACTAAAGTCCTTATCACTTTCTTTGTACTAGCTAGCCACTAAATCCTCATTTGTCCAAAATGTTCGTCGCCATACATTTACATCATTCCAAATGTCTGCCACTCGTGCATCTAGTCCCACTTTCCCCATTGTCCAGCCGCTCAGTCTCTCTACTCTCCCAATGCTCAGACTATACTTGCTAGTCATTGCGTTCGTGCCAGTCATTCCAATAGTCCCACACTACTGGTCATGCAAGACTCCAGACACACAACACAGAGATATGCTGTAACTCATATAGCCAGTCAATCAGTCTTCCAAGGACTCGAGTAACATCAGTCCCGCTCATGTATCATCGCTCGTGTTAGCAATATTGTGGCTTGCTTCGTAACTTTGCCTGTCCTCCGGTTACAGATGATGCCATTGGTGGACTATGTTATCCACACCGAAGGGAGGAAGGGGAAGGTCATGAAGACAAAGGAGCTACTTGGAACACTGCTTTTAATACTTTGTAAATAGTACTGCGAAGTCATGCACGAGTATGTGTTAAAACAAAAATGACAGCCACTCTCAAAACCATGCTCTCATTTTCTTGTAAACCACAGTTGTCACGGAAATGAATATCATCAAACAAAATACACTATTCCTATTGGTTACTTAAATTCATGGACATGGAAGAGTTGGGAATTGGACAACTTTCTTATGTGGATCCATATGTTATCAGTGTATGCATGCATGCCATTGGATATTGAATATGGAGTGTGTTATGTACTCTGCTTCCGTGATACATATCTGCATTTGTGTTGTAGAACGGGCCTTAAGAATCATCACTTACCACATCCTCCCTTTTTCTTCAACTTTTACCCCTACCTCACTCATAAAATTAGAAATCATGTTCATATTACATGCAAAAGTTTTGGCAATAAATATTAAGTATAATAATTCATAGATGGTTTGAACTTTAACATTATTATGATAAATACAAAACTTTTACTTTGTAGTAGAGTCTCCAATTGCTTTTTAGGTGTGACTGTATTTTACAGTTTGCATTTTGTGTGCCTCCATTCGAAAAGGTTTAATGTAAAGTTTTGTGAAATTGACAAAATAAAATGAAATACACTGCTGGACAATGAAAATAGTGCACCACATAACAACGTAAATAGCAAAAGTATGGACTGGTATACACATGATCCCATGTTGATGTGTTTGCATTTGACTGCACACCCTGCAGTGGTGCTGCAAGCACCGACCAGTGGTGACACTGGCATGTAGTCAAAGACACATTAATGTGAGAAACATCAGACAATACCAAGCCATCATACAGAGTGAGAAGAATATTCCAGGAAGATGCCAAAGACATCGCTTTACATAAATGATGGTTTTCAAGAGAGAATTCATGATTGAACTGAAAACCGCAGGGTGGTCATAGCACATAGCCCACCATGCTGATCATTTCGACCATACTGTCCGATGAGCGGTGGATATGTGAAGGCATCCACACATGGAGAACTAACTCAGGCTGAACAAGGTCGACTACCATTCAAGAGGATTGATGGATTGTGTGCCAGGCGCAAAGTGATAACGTGGCAACCCGGTCCACGATGCTGGCCAGAGTTGGGGCTCCTGTGTACTTACGAACCATTTCCGATGCCTTGCAGAGGTGAAATTGCGATCCCAGCATCCACTACATGTGCTTCCATTAACTCTGCAACAGCAGTGGCTCTGTTTGCAGAGGTGCGATGCTAGAACAATGTGGAACACCACAGACTTGTGATGTGTGGTGTATTGTGATGAATGCCGCTTTGTTATGGGGACAGACAATTATCGCACCTGGGTGTAAAAGACACCTGGTAAATGCTACAATCCCAACCTCACTCTTGGCACACTTCCCCCATGGCAGGCATTATGGTCTGGAGAGCTATAGTCTATGACAGCCAATCCGCTCTCTTCGTGTTACATGGAACATTTAGCCCAGCAGTATGTGGATGAGATCCTACACCACTATCTGCTCCCATTTTTGGCCAAGATTCATGGTGCAGTATTCCAGTAAGAGAATGCCCGATCGCACATGGCACAAGTCACCGAGGACTGCCTCTGTCATGTCTGAATACCACCATGACCTGCCCACTACCATAACATCTCTCCAATCAAGCTTGTGTGGGACCATTTGAAACACTAGTTGCTGCAGTGCCACAGTATCCGGGATTTGGAACACACCATCCAACAATTGTGAGCCCATCTGCCTCAGGACAACATCCAGTGTCTGCTGGACTCCATGCCAGACCATGTTAGGTGGTACGACACACTATTGATGATGAACGGATCACCTACCAAAGATCCACATGTAATTGTCCTACTGCTCTGTTTTTGTGATCATGTGTATTACTCATCTGTATCACTACCTCTATAAAGTTTCAGTACCATCAGATACATCCTTCTGCATGCACTATTTTTATTGTCTGGCAGTGTACATCATTTTTATCTGTATCTGTAATAATGTTTTTTGGTACAGATTAGGTACAATTATTGCAGGTGCAACCTATTAATTTTTAAATTTTATAGATGTTACAAACTTATACACAGATATACAGATGTGTTCATGTACATGTCATGTATAGTTAAAACTTCTTCAAAAAAAAGCATGTAAAACACAGCATGTAATTTAGTTGGCAGTGAAGAATTACCATGTCTACACAAGGTTTGGATAGANATGTTTTTTGGTACAGATTAGGTACAATTATTGCAGGTGCAACCTATTAATTTTTAAATTTTATAGATGTTACAAATTTATGCACAGATCTACAGATGTGTTCATGTACATGTCATATATAGTTAAAACTTCTACAAAAAAGGATGTAAAACACAGCATGTAATTTAGTTGGCAGTGAAGAATTACGATGTCTACACAAGGTTTGGATATATTAGTTGATAAAGGCTTAAAAAGTCAAACATGACTCAGTTTCTTTTGGTCATTTTGTGGTGATAAGCCACAACTCTGGTGAAGAACAGGACACATGTAGTGGAAATAAGGAGAGCACTGTTTCTGTTGTGAATTGCATTCACAATGCTGTCCTGTGACTGGCTGGGTTCTGAGAGCCAGCAAGCAATTGTGAGTTCATTGGAGTGGGTAGCAAGGTAGAATTATTGCTGCTGCCTGACTTAACAAACAGTCAATGCCAAAACACTCTCGTAGGTGTTTGGCGAGTTAGTGGATGCCAGTGCTAAACTTAATCAGCTGCCGAACAGTAACGGTTACTGTTAGATCAATGGGATGAACGTCATTGCAAAGACAATTCATTTATTTATATATTCACAATACACACAAATTAAACAAGCAAAATGTCAACAACAATCGCATGCATCGAAAGTATTTGTGCGGCCATGAACACGTTCCATAAACAGTGATACTAGTGCCATTGTGGTTCAATGAGGGCTCATAAGACAAACTGTACTTCAGTCAGAGGTAGACTACAGCTGTGTCTGGGTCAGTGACCAACAAGTGGTGTCAACATGGGCCGTAAGGGGAAAGAAACAACTGAAACGGAATGTAAGCTCAAGACTTCACAACCAGAGCAGATCTTTGAGGGAGATCTCAGCACATAACAGGAGACCTTGTTCGATAGTCCAATCCATTATAGACCAGTATTGTGAAGCAAACTCTGTGAAAAACATGCCAAGAAGTGGACATCCAGGCAAACTGACTGTTACAGATAAGTGTAAAGAGGTGTGTCTAATTAAATGCCCCAAATATTGTGACAGAGCTGTCCAGTCAAGGCATCTCAGTATCTGAAAGCACAGTGCACCATGTTTTGAAACATGAATGGTACAACGGTTCCGTTGCTTGCAATAAGTTTTCCGTTCCCAAAGTGAATCGGAAGAAACGTCTTGCTTTTGCAAAACAACACGCCAATAAAGGACACGCTTTTTGGAATAAAGTTATTTTCTCCAATGAAAATAAATGTAATAGTTTTGGTTCAGACAGACTATGTAAGGTATGGTGGGAAAAATATGGAGGTACAGCCTAAGAACCTGTGGCCCACAGTCAAACATGAAGGTGGAAATATGTTAAAGTGGGGATGAATGAGTGCTGCCTGAGTAGGGGAATGCTTCATGTGATAGGGTTGTAATGGATCACAAAATGTAATGTATATTATCACGTCATGGTGTAGAACTGGGGACCGAATGATAGTGGATGTCAACTGTTACAGAACTTGTTAGAGACTGATTTAGAATGATTATTGTGTGTATATGTTGGCAGCATTGGAGATATAGGAGGACAGTGTGTAATCTAAGATGGCAACTATAGTAAATGTAAACATAGGTTAGTTTGATACAAAGATATTATAATAAAGTATGTGATTAACTAAAACTCATTTATAGTATTACATTAGACTCTACTGACACTTAAACATGGCGCAGCCAGCAGGATATTAATATGAAGGAGCTAGGAATGTGAGTCGGGTGCGGTGGCTCGTCCTCTACAGACACAAACACGTCCAAGGATGCTGCCACATCAGCTGCCGACACGCTATCCCGGAAGGCTTCTGGGAAACCCTTGAATGTCGATTCTGACAGGAACACTGGCATTCTTGGAACCCCACCTGAAGTCTGTATTCATTGAGTTTAGAAAAACAATCTCTCCTTGCTCCATAGCCTTGGTAGGTACGTAAGACATTTCCTCATTGTCTGGGTGGCGGATCAACTGGTCAACATGACGCTGGTGAATCTGTCTGCTCTCTGTGGTTTAAACATTGTACATTACTGGCCCCTCCTTGGCGATCACCACTCCAGGGATCCACTTGGGACCTGACCCGTAGTTACACAGAAGTATGTGATCCCCTTCTGTGAAATGCCTTCCCCATTTGTCATCTTGAGTCAGTAGTCTCCACCCTTTATGTGCTCAGCATGCTGGGATGCAACCTGTTAAAAATAGTTTTCAGTTTCCTGCCTATCAACAGTTCAGCTGGGGATTTCTGGGTTGTAGTTGTTGGTGTGGTACATAGCGCAAAGAGTATTCTCTGCAGTCTTGTGCGCCAGTCGCCAGCTTGCATTTTTTTTAGCTTGTCCTTCACAATCTGCACTGTCCGTTCTGCTAATCCGTTGCTGGAAGGATGGTATAGAGGTGTATGTCTGCAGGCAATTTCATTCTGGTCCAAAAATCTTTTCATCTCACAGGATGCAAACGCTGTCCCATTATCAGATACAACCATGTTGGGCAATCCATGAATGCTGAACATGTCTCTCAGCTCAATAACTATTAAAAATATTTTCCCCATGAATGGTCCCGCAAAATCCATGTGTAGGCGGGACCATCGATTATGGGGCATGGTCCACGTCATGTGTATTCTTGGTGCCTCCCTGAGGCAGATCTCACAGTGCTGAACCATCTTCTCAATGTTGCCACAGAGTTTTGGCCACCATATGTAACTTCAAGCAAATGCTTTTGAAAGTACCACGCCATCATGCGAGGCATGGAGCAGAACCAATGTCTCATTCTGCATCACCTCTGAAATAACAACTCTAGTGCCCCAGAGAAGGCAATCCTGGTAGATAGACAATTTAACACGTCTGTTCCAATAGGGTCGGACCTTTTCATTCTGCAGTTTTTCTGGCCATCCATGCAGTAGAAAATACTTCACTTGTCTCACAGTGCGTTATCCTTCTCTGTCAACTGGGCCACCATGTGTGCATTTTGGGATGCTTCTGGCCTCTCCTCTAACATCAACACTTCTGTTGCTGTGGGAACCTCCTTGGTGGGCATCGGTACTGGCAGTCTGCTTAGAGCATCTGCATGTCCTATTTTGTTGCTAGGCTTGTAGACCAGCTGAAAATCATACATGCCCAATTGCAAACACCAACGGAGCATACTGGGGGAAAGAATATCAGGAGTGGGCCGGTGTGGGTCCAACAACTGTGACGAAGGCTTATGATCAGTGATCACAGTAAACGGTTGGCCAACCAAGTACTGACAAAATTTTTGTTGATTCCAAACATTACTGCTAAAGTTTCCTTGTCTATTTGGGCATAGTTACGCTCAGTTTTATGTAGCATCCGTGAAGCAAAAGCTACAGGCCTTTCTTCCCCATTATCCACGATGTGAGCTAAAACAGTCCCGACTTCAAACTCCAAAGCAACACAGGTCATCACCACAACTCTTTTGGGATCATAATGGACCAGCACCATGCTTACCTGCAGAAGTTCCTTTTCCTTTCTAAAACACTACTTCATGTTGTTGGTCCCACGTTCATAAGACCTCGTTGTCCAACAACCGATGTAGATGTTCCAGCAGTGTTGCTTTGTCAGGCAAAAACCTCTTTTTAGAAATTGAAGAGCCCAAGGAATGCTTACAAAGCACGTTTGTTTTGTGGCATTGGTGCTTTGTGTATTGCCTCCACTTTCTCCTGTGTTGGATGGATGCCTCCCGCATCAATCAGGTACCCTAAATATTTAACTTTTGTGGCTGCAAAAACACATTTGGTGTTCTTTAATCTAAGTTCAGCTTTGTCTATTCGGGCAATGGCCTTGCGTACTCTTGCCCTATGCTCCTCCCTACTTGAACCAGTCACCAGAACATCATCTAACAATACTACAACGCCTTGTAAACCTCCTAGTAATGTTGCCATCAGCAGTTGGAAAATTGCTGAACCCACACTTACTGCAGGTTGGAGACGAACTCTAAAAAGTCCTTTTGTAGTGTTTATTGTTAATAACTCTGCAGTGGACTCATTCACAGCCACTTGCAGGTAAGCATCTTCCAGATCCAACTTTGTGAAATATTTCCCTCCTGGTTAACATTTCCCTCCCTCCCGGTTAACATTCAACTTGGCTAATGTTGTTCAGAGTACCTATATAGTCACCGCTGGTTCTAATTGAGCCATCCCCTTTCATAATCGGCACAATTGGTGTTGCCCAAACTGAATATGCTACAGGTTCGTAGACATCTCTTTCGACAAGCTTGTCAATGGCAGCCTCCACCTTCTCTTGAAGTGCAAATGGTAGTACTCTGTTCTTCCTGAAAACTGGTTTTGCTCCTTCCTTTAAATTAATAGGTCCCTGTTATCAAACACCTGTGGATACATGGTGGACAGATAAGTGATCCTTGTACGTGTTTCAGTATCTAGAGAATCATTCCCATTTACCTTCACCTGGACTTGTACCATGAAAATTCTCTCCACAGAGATCCCGAGGGGTTCAAACCAGTTCCTTCCAAGCAGACTCTGCCCCTGTCAACCAACAAGGGCAGGATAGCAACAGAGCCATTTTTCGATCAAACTTCCGCCACTTTCTGACCCCTAATTTTCAATCCTTCCTGCGACTTACAGTCTTCTAATGGTGGCATTTCTGGTCACAAATTCTTATAAGTACCCCAGCTAACCACTGTGTAACTGGCCCCTGTGTCCACCTCCAAACGGTGCAGGTTATTATCTAACCACAGGTCAATCACACATTGCTCATTGCTGCCTCCCTCTTGCAGACTATGCAGCCCATATATTCGCCCTGCCTCATCCTCATATTCGGATCTCTTAACTGATGAGTCCTAGCTTGCCGTGCCTTGAACACTTCTGTCACGTATCACATAACATTCATAGGTTAGGAAAATTACAGTTAGTTGATAGTCGATGCAGTTCTGCCACATATACCGCAATTTTTTCGCCTTCCTGTTGATTCCATTTTAAGAACTTGTAAGTCTCCACTATTTCAATTGGTCTTGGTCCAAAATGTTCTGTAAGTTTTGTTATTACTTCACTTAACGGTACTGCATGTGTTTGGCGCGGATAGTAATGATGTAACAATACTGTACAACTCTACCCCGCACAGAGTAAAAAAAACACGCGTGNGTAAAAAAAACACGCGCGTTTCGCCACATTGTCCTCTATTTTATTAGCTATAAAATATAACTGTAAACATTCATGGTAAGACCGCCACGTATCTCAACCCGAACACAAATTCATTGATTGTACCCACGGAAGCCATGACTACTGTTCACTGATGACTGGACACTTAATGTATTTTATTCAACCCGGAACAGATCCCATTCTTGTCACCACTTTTATGTCCCGTTCATCACCTCTACTGTTTACAGATCCATACCATTGACCTGGATCTTCTGTCTGCGCAATTACATCATGTTTACGACATGTGTCATGACACTACTCACTGGAGCCATCCATGTCCACCTAAATATACATCCTGTTATATACACATCAGTACACGACCACATTCTACACAGTTTTTCTCAAATTGTTAAATGTGTAGAAATAAATAAATGTTTTCTATTTGTAATGCCGTCGAGCCCCTTATTCTAACCCCTACCATTATCGTTCGGCAGTTGATTAACTTCAGCACTGGCATGCACAGTACAGGTGTTCAAATACTTATGGCATCAACTGCACATGTTTGTTTTTGGCTAGTGGGATAGGATATGAAGAATACGTTAACTGCCAACTGAGATTGTTTTGCATGCATCATCTGTTTTCTCATGTTTCCCACCCCATACAAGGTCATCTTGAGGTAGGATGTACACATATTCTGCACAGTTGCAAACAATAGTTAAAGTTAATCAGACAAGATACCTAAGTACTTCACAGCTGATCAGCTTCATAATGTTGCCCCCATATTTTAATTAATGAGGATTTNTCAGACAAGATACCTAAGTACTTCACAGCTGATCAGCTTCATAATGTTGCCCCCATATTTTAATTAATGAGGATTTAAAGAATTGCTTGATAGTCATGGCAGTAGGGATATACATGATTTTTTGTCACATATTCTCAAAATATATGATAGCTTCAACAGCACTAGAATTTTTAGTCATAACTTNGATAGCTTCAACAGCACTAGAATTTTTAGTCATAACTTGGGGTGCTAGAAACATAATAACTTTGAATATCTTTAAAAAATGGCACAATGTATTGCTCACACATTGCAACCAAGGTATTACCGGTAGATTCCTGTGGAAGCCTAACTAGTATACGTGTTAAAAATGTTTTAGTTTTGCAATGTTAACATTCCATGGTCCTAACATCTGCACGGCTGTCACGGGGACAGCAAACTTACTAACTACAACTAATTAAAATAAGCTTTACATGACAATCATGTTGGCAGGTGAGTACAGACACTGCAAACACAGTTAGGGGACATGGAGAAGGGGGCAGAAAATGTATTACTCCAGATACCTCCCCTTGTTAGCCCTTATTAGCCTTTGTACATATGTGGAAGATGTATTAAAAACAGCTGTGCAGTAATTGCACTGCATGTTGTTGTTTTAGGTGAGAATCTGTTAATAACTTATACTACTACTGGTACTGTAATGAAATACAAAGTATGTATCTTCATAATGTCATAATTTGATTGTTTAAGATATATGNTACTACTACTGGTACTGTAATGAAATACAAAGTATGTATCTTCATAATGTCATAATTTGATTGTTTAAGATATATGAAGTTATGTGGTGGACCTCGTTCGAGAAGGGATGTCGTGGCACGTTATGATGAGAAGAATAACTGACACAATTTGTGTTACTGGACCAAACGCCCTTGCTCACTTCCAGCGTGAAGCAGAAGAATCTGACCACAACAGCATTAAGACCATAGAACATACAAACAGCATAGATTGCACATTACAAATGCTCTTGCTAAAAAATGTTACTGTGCCAACTTAGTTTAGTGATTGAATTACAATGTTTTTGGTTATTACTGACAGAGCCAAAATTTATGCAAGACACTCTAAATTTTGCTTCTAGGGTATGAAAACCCATTTTTGAAGGGGAGAGAAATTTTTCACTGAGACTGCAGAAATTGTGTAAAATTTAGTATATAGATACATTAACTTGCAACATTTTCCAGCACTCCATCTTTTTAAATACATGGATAGGTAAGCTTTTGTATATTGGTCTTGAGCACATTAAAATACATACATACTTTGTGTGTGATGTAAGTGCAAAATAAAAGTCTTTATTCTTCCAGTTCCTTGGTGCAAATGATAATTGCAGTGCTGTGTAACTGCAAATTTAGTCACTTGCAGTTTCATATCTTGTATGCACAAGTGTAGTGTTTATTGTATGTTTCATCAACCAACTTGTGACAATGTCTGTGATATCTTTATTGTAAAAGAGACTAGTGTATAAATAAGAAAATGTATCAAAGCCGCAATGTTGTTGTTCTGTTGCTTGCCACATATTTAATATTATTTTGTTTTTCACGTTCTTTGTATTTAGAGATATTTAAGAAATAAATGCTGCAATACGAGCATTTTAAACATTGTTCCTCTGTGTTTATTATATACTGTGGTAGAGGCGTCAGCACTGTTTTGTGTAGTCTATAAATAATTTCTGTAATGGTATAATGCGTGAACATTTTAAAAAGTTCTTATAATTAAAATGTTACTGTCAGAAAAAGCTTTAGCAACTTAAAAATTAAATTTTATATACAATTATTTACATTATATATAAACATAAATTGTTTTGTTATTTATTTTATATTAAGTCTGTTAAGTGTACATTATTCATAGGTTTTCTACAGTCGTAAAAATCAACAGCAGCTCAAGTGAATAATTTTATTACTAGTGAATGTACATTTTTGTGCTGACTGTCTTATGTATAATTCTGAAAGCTGTGTGATGTAAACTGTTAAAATGCTTCTTTCTGACAACTATAAAGATACAGTAGACGACATCTTTTCAATCTGTTTACTTACAGTGTAATGTGCTATCATTGTGTTTTATTTTACCTGCACTTTTGCTGTCTTGCATAAGTTATCACAGGCAGTATTGTCTTGATTGTACAACCTAAACAGGCAAAAGGAAAGTAATGTAGACACATGTTACACTATGAATACAAAAATAAAAACAGTGTATTAGTTTTGAGTTAGATACTACATACATACCCTTACTCATTCCAAGATATTTCTGTCAAAAACATTGTACAGTTAGCTGGTTTTTTAATACATAATCTGACAAAATATAAATTGTTCATTTATATCAAATAACTAGTTACTACCATTACTTGGTTTCCAGCATTCCTTGTGCACTGACATATCTCTGCATCAAAAAGTCAGCTCCTTTGTGTTTCTGTGTTAGACTGTTAGACTATGCTGTCATAAATAAGCTCGGATATAGGGTCTTCATATAGTGGAAGTTGCAATGCTAGCTGTGATCATAGCAAAGAGGCTGTAAAAAAAATATATGTATATATACCTGTTGGTTGTGATGGTGAATGACAACTCTTTTTAAGTCCCAAAGTTTTCAAATAGCCACTAATATGTGAAACTCACAGTATGTGAATTTGCAACAAGTATATTTTTACTATATTGCTGAGACTGTGACAAAATAATTGGAAATTCCAACAATTGCTATGTCCGAATTTGTTGTTTCATAATTTAGGATTTTGGGAATTTAGGGTTTGGAATTCGAACGACACTGAGAAGTTTGTTCTGTTAAGGATATTTTGAGNAATTTAGGATTTTGGGAATTTAGGGTTTGGAATTCGAACGACACTGAGAAGTTTGTTCTGTTAAGGATATTTTGATGTCTCTTTGTTTCTTAGACAACGAAAAGGATAAAGAAAATCATGACTACTTTCTCCCTAAAAATTATAAAATGATTTTATTTACTCGCTTTCGTAAGCAAAACCTTCATTTAAAAACTAATTTTTGGAGGTTTTTTACAATACCTAAAATCAACAATATTATGAGCTTGTGATTCATCGTTACGTTTTCCTTTTTTGTTTCTTGTTTGGATTTGCATAATTTGCTTCATAAAAGACATGAAATAAAATGTAAACCTAGCAGACGATTTAGCGTGCTTCTCCAGCTCTGTAAATTTCAACCCTAAACCCCCAAATATTTATGCCCTAAACTGGGCCACGTGATCGATTTAGTAACCCAAACAGGTGTCTCCTATCGGTTTTGGCAACACAATTTTTGTAGTTCTGAACCATAGACGAATAAAACAAATTTCTTAGTGAAAATGAGATATTTTAAAGAATGTTAAAAATGCTTTAATTTCTGCAACCCTTCTTGCGACATTAATATTCTGGTCGTGTTCTAGTACCATTTTTTCAACACTGCTTCATGAAAAACTTCATTTATTGATTTGCATAATAACATAACTTCTTTTACGCAAGCACAAGAACATAATGTGCGCAATGATGCAAGTAAACACCTCCAGCTCCGTCAATAGCAGTACTGTCCAGTTCTATTTTGATATTCAGGACTTCTGATCAAGCTGGTAACTTACTCTTCCAACACTGGGCTACACATCTTACTGCACATGACGGTCTCCATTGATCAATCCATACATGAAAACAGACCAAAGATATTTTGCACTGACTCCCCTTAATGTTTCTCAAACCCTCAGAACCTTTCTTCTGTCCATTTCCATTGAAATTTTAAGGGTACTCCCTAGTAAAATCAGTGTTAGCATGTATATGCATATTTCAGCAAATAAATGTTCTGAAAAAACGTTCCAAAAAAAGTTTTAAAAAAATATCACTTTCCTATTAAATATATTTAAGGAGAAAAAATATTTTCTACANCATTGATCAAGCAGTACATGAAAACTGACCACAGATATTTTGCACTGACTCCCCTTAATGTTTCTCAAACCCTCAGAACCTTTCTGCTGTCCATTTCCATTGAAATTTTAAGGGTACTCCCTAGTAAAATCAGTGTTTGCATATATATGCATATTTCAGCAAATAAATGTTCTGAAAAAAACCTTCCAAAAAAAGTTTAAAAAAAATATCACTTACCTATTAAATATATTTAAAGAGAAAAAATATTTTCTACACAATTTTCTTGGAATGAAGGAGAATAGTACAAAGTGGCATATATAGTTTCATCCATTGTTGTTATAGATCTAATCTGCAAAATATTCAGTTTCCCAGGAAAGCATATTGCAGTCTTGAGAAGGTCTGTTTCAATACTTTCTTATGGCCAGACATGACCTTGAGGCATACATTTCTTACTAGGGATTCTGATTAAGTTCCGAAATATAGATATAGACATAGCTCTTTCGTATTACACCCACAGTGAATTTGCAGAGAGCATGGTAGTGTGGCCACGCACTAAGCTAGTGTAGGTTAGTCAGCCAGATTACTCAAACAGTCAATTAAAAAGTTTTTTTTGAGGATACAGACACAACAGTTTCAGTAGGGTAGCCAATGCTAAGGGCATGCTGTGTGAAGACACAAACACAGATTGAACTAATAATCTGATATCAAAGGGTTTCTCCCTCAAAGAAATTTGATATCTTGTGAAGTNGTTTCTCCCTCAAAGAAATTTGATATCTTGTGAAGTGCTACAGTCGAATAATAATTTTATCTAAGCACTGAATGGACCACAACAGTTTTATTACAGTTTTTGTACAAAAAATTATGTATTGTAGAATAACATAATATAGTAGGAGGGGACTTGCAGTACTCTCATTGCTTGCACACAATGTAATCCCACAACAATTTTTTTTACTGGGAAAAGGCCAATTTTTATGTTGTGAGGTAGGTTGAACTACTTACTACTTTAGACAAACAAGAATTTTTATAATCTCTGCAACTACCAGTGATTCAAAGTAGTCCAAGACTTACTTTGGAATGTTACCTTGTTAAAAGAAACAGCATCAAAGTGCATGCACCTAACACCTGTATTACACCCTTTGAATAAAGTTCTAAATATATTTTATTAGGACTTCTGAACAGTGGCTGTTATATTACTTCTCCTTTGTTGTCAGCTCACAATTTTTTTTCCTGAAGTTATATATAAAAACATGGCAGCAAATTTTACAATGACAGGTGTTTTAGCTAGGTCTCCACAGTAAATCTGAGCGAAGGCCTGCATCATATGGTATTTAAAGCTGCCATGCAGAAAACGTAGTCCACGGTACCGAATACAACTGTAACAAGTTCGGAGTGAGGCAAGCCTTCCTTACTTCCATAAAGGTGATCCTTGCTACGACATTTAGATTTGAAAAATCCTACATCAGGTATAAGTTTTGTTCACAATTTGTGATGTAATATAAACATTGCTGTCTTTAAAAAAATGACAAATTTACTGATTACTGCAGTCTATACTTCTAATACTTTAATGTGAGCAAACATTGTCTTTTTCACTCATTGTTAAGTTCTGCTAANATTACTGCAGTCTATACTTCTAATACTTTAATGTGAGCAAACATTGTCTTTTTCACTCATTGTTAAGTTCTGCTAAATAATTTAAATTATTACAAAAAAATAAAAATAATAATAACTGTATTACTTATTCTCGAAATTTGTAAACAGAAAGAGAATAAAATGTTAAAGTGCTGAATGTTTGCTGGGAGTGAAGCCTACTATATCTATAATGTACATTTGTACTAGTGTCACTTATAACAAAATGTTAAGTAGAACGTCAAAAGCTAGAACGTTATTTAATTTTGAATTCCAGCCTTACCACTACTGCAAAACATAATACTGATTTTTCCACTTGCGCCAGCTTCTGTATTTTTTTTGTTTGGAAAACATAAAGCACAGACAATGAACTTTTTGTTATGTACATCATAATGTAAATCACAGTGACAATAGTAATTTGTCTCAATCACACTGGTCCTGGGCGCAGAATGATATAGCTGTTTACACTGATGTGCAGTAAGAAATTTTTTATATTCCATTTCACAAATATGTACTGTTACCTCTAGAATCTAACNTGTTTACACTGATGTGCAGTAAGAAATTTTTTATATTCCATTTCACAAATATGTACTGTTACCTCTAGAATCTAACTACTACCTGTTGAAAATATTGTAACCATAACTACAACAATTTTATAAATTTAATTTTTATTAAATGTTGGAATTGGTTGCCAGCTTGACTGAATTAAATTGTGGTACCACTGATGTAGCACACACAATAATTTTTCTCCACAGTACTTTTCTTAAATGTATAGTTAGTTCTTTTGGGATTTAATATGCAAACTGTGCAAAATAGGCATACTGTAGGTACAGTATATTGCGCACAGCTGACATTCAGTTTTTTCTTATAGAAACAGGCTTGTTCTGCATATTTGTCTACTGCATTCTTTTTCCAATGCGGCTGGGTTGCAGAGTTTTCTAGATCCTGTTGTAAAACTGAATTGCGTTCATGCTAAATACAACTTTATAAACAAAACAACTCTGCAGGCCTACATTTTACATTTTTTCCTTAAGAAAAATGTTAAACTTTATGGTTAGGTTTCTCAATACTAGTACTTTGTCATGTTTCACAAAATACTTGTAATCACTGATTCTTCATAAACTGTGTACATTACGAAAAAATAAGTTGCAAAAGACATATGAAAATAATCAAACCTTGCATTATATATGTTGCTGTATTGAATATTGTTGTTTGAAGAAAACATTCTTTTGAATGACTTTTTCTACACGCCTTGCATAGTTATGTTGGGTCCACGACAACTTGCACAAAACACAAATAGTTTGAAATCAGAATAAATCTGTTATATTGAGGCACAGGTTGCATTGGAACAGGAAAGCAAGATGGAGCCATGTTGCCCCCTCATAAAGATTATAATAAAGTTGTGTAGAGGTGGTAATACAGGTCCTTACACTTGTCTCTCACTTAAAAGTGAAATTTGAAATTTCCTATTATTTTCTCGTATTAGGCTACAACTCACTCAAAAGCCTTTTTTTTATTCTAAGCTCACAGGCTTAATTCTTTCATAATAAAAACTTNAAATCAGAATAAATCTGTTATATTGAGGCACAGGTTGCATTGGAACAGGAAAGCAAGATGGAGCCATGTTGCCCCACATAAAGATTACAATAAAGTTGTGCAGAGGTGGTAATACAGGTCCTTACACTTGTCTCTCACTTAAAAGTGACATTTGCAATTTCCTATTATTTTCTCTTATTAGGCTACAACTCACTCAAAAGCCTTTTTTTTATTCTAAGCTCACAGGCTTAATTCTTTCATAATAAAAACTTTATTTCTACAAATAAAAAATGTTAAATTCAGTGTTTACAAACTACAAAAAAAAAACACACTTCATTGCAAACTATTCTTTGAAAATCAGAGCTCATAAAGATTTACATTCTCGTCTACATGTTGCACCCACTGAAATGTTAACTTTGCAAGACAGCATGTTAGTGTTAATACGTCACTGATATAATCATAAAATAGTTTGTAACGTCTACTTATGTTTTTATTTTCACTCGTTGTACTTCATAATGATAAAGCTCTACCACTTTACAGTTTTACTGTATTATGTGTGCTGTACTCTTAAACCAATATGATGGTTTGCTGTAACTACGCAGAAACATTTTAATCCTAGCACAAATTTGTAAATGTTTCTTTTTTTATTACCTTGGAATGACTGATTAGGTATTAAGGAACAAGAATGTTCACATACAGCTTTGCTGTCTAGAATACAAAGTGTGATTCAATTAGTTTTCTATAGAACACTGATAGTATTTCTGCTTGAAACTCTTGGTCCTACAACTTTACCTAATAAGTACAGACTTCCCATGCAAACACCAATTCTGTGACACATTTTTCTGAAGTTCGTTCTGTTTTACACAAATTTGTGCAAAGTTGTTTTATCGGATGTGTCCACGAGAATATTTTTAATGATTTAGAGAATTACCGGTAATTACTCATGCAAAATGTGTTTAAAGTTGTCTGTTACCATCATCACACACGAGCTGCCACTGCAATGTTCAAATTTCACATAGATGTTCACAAAATTTGAAGTTACTAAGAGGATGTTACATTTAATTTTGGTAACCGATAATCGTAGAACATATGTACTGGCCTACTCAGTCATTTAAATAATGAAAAACAAATACTTTCCAAAAGTGTTCGTCATTGTAAACTAAAAGTGATCACTTCACATGAAATGAAAATTATAACATCTACTTGTAGTGAAACTATAAAATATTTGTACGTTATATTTCATAGTGCTTAAATTATACATGTGCTTTCTTTTTTAAAGGAGTTATTAATTTTTTCAACATTTTTGTACACAGTATATCAAAGGCAAAACTTTGAATACATTTGATAAATAAAAACAAATAAGAACTTCTTTAAGTAGTTTTAATTTTATTTGCATGCACTAGTGTTTACCCAAAGTGGTATCATAAATCTCAGTGGTGAAATGCTTTAAATTTCTGATTGCTAATTTTGCACATTCAGTCTCTTCCCCAAAACTTTTAAAGGGCCACAAGAGACACAATTTTTCATTTAACAAATATGTCTTTGTATTGGTGTTAAAACCTCACTCCTTGACATAGTTTTTAAAATTAATAAAACAGCTAAAAACAGTGGTGTCGCCTGGACAAATTTGGTGGATGCGTTGTTCTCTTAAACATAAACTTACAGAAAAATTACAGTTGAAAGTTACTTGCTAATAACCACACTTCATAAGGAATAAGAAAATCATATATGGTATATATAATATTCCCTAAAACCAAATAAATTTGTTGAATCAAGTACAACTACATACTAATGTATAATTTTAAATTATCACCAGAGCGACGACAACAAACATTTTTGTGTATATCTTACAAATNGATGTATAATTTTAAATGATCACCAGAGTGACGACAACGAACATTTTTGTGTATATCTTACAAATTGTTGTTTTTTACACTGCCTAACATGTACATTCTCTTGCGTAGCATTAATTTTGATTTCACTGCTGCTTTGTGACATGTTACAAAAGAAGCTCAATCTGGCACCATGAGATCAGAAAAAAAACATTCTAGTTGCAAAACATCAGCAGAAACATATCTTAACATTGAAAATACTTAGTGTGCATGTCATGAGTGAGGTGTAATAATTGAGGAAGCGCAACATGGTTCACAGAGAGTCGTTTTTATTTTTTAATTCTCCATAAAAGTATATTTGTAATTGGCTCCAATTTTTCTGTTGCGATCTGGCGAGAGCGCAGACTACTACTACAGAATTTACTTTGATAAATTAGTCATATTTTTCAGATTTACTTACCGGTGACTGTCACTTGTACACCAGTTCAATTCTTACTCTCTTGGACCAGGAATTACTCAGTTACATTTTTGTAAAAGGACGATTTACTCTTCAGTGTGACAAGGGTTTCTTTTTTCGATGGAAAGAAGACTTAAAACCCACTACGTCTTTCTTGTGACTGTGTTGTTCTCAAATGTGTGTTCATTTTTCCCAAGAGTTGAGAAAGAGAATTCCACAGAAGATGATGTACAAGGAATCGTCAAAATTAAACTTGATAGTTTACACACTTGTCTGAACCCTGAACTAAGACCATGTTCGTTCATTAGTGCAACAAACACGTACACAATCTTGGAAGAGAACTCGGACAAACTGTACAGTTCTAAGAGTTCATTTTTCAAAGAAATGTAGTTGAAGTGTCCCATTAATTGACCCCAGTTTATGCAAAAGGAAATCTTTTGAGACTCTGTTGATTTCCGAAAGGTATAGAAAGAGTGCTTCCTGTCATGTTGCAGCTGTTCTGAAAGTTTTCTGATCTTCTTGCTTCAATACACGACACCATAGTTTTTTGTTCAGTGTTTGCTGTATAAAACATTTGTGAAACAAAATAATTTTCAAAAAATATCAGACAGTAAAATAGACAGAAAATTACTCAGAAAAGCTAACTACCCCTGAGATTTTACCACTGCATTTCTGTCCCAATAAAGTTTATAAAGAACACTATTGAAGAATTCTACCACATCTACTTTGTGTGCTTTTAATGCATGGACTAATCTTGATAAGAAGTTTCACCTAGTTGGTATAAGTGAAGGCAACTTTTTTTGAACTAACTCTTGCAGAGCACGAATTCTTTTAAAAGATTTGGAAAAAAAAAAAAAAAAAATTGGGTGCGTGTACTTATGTGCCCGCGTTAGAAGTTATACTTATTTGGCATGACTAAAATAAAATTTTATTATGTATGCAAATAATTTATGTAGGTGGGAAAAATAATAAAATGACCGAAGAAAGACATTGAATACAATTAATAAAGGTTTGATTAAAAAACATAATTAAATTACCCTCAACGTGCCAAAAGAAGTATAACTTAATAAAATAATACTTACAAAAAATTAACCTCAAATTGCTGTGCTCTGATGCTTTGTCTCACATTCCACTGAAAGTGGAAAGGTAATAAAATATTAACATATGTTTTTTAGTGATGTTTTTAGTTTAGTGAAGCGTAATGGGCCTTTTTCTTGTTAAGCGGTAGTATGTATGGTAAGCCTGAATTGCTTAGTGTAATTTTTATTCAAAAATTTAATAATTTTATTGTGTTTACAAAATCTTCCTAATTACGATTTCCTAAAGTTGGCAGGTATGCTGGTTATGCGCCAGATTTCAAACAAATACAAGTCCATAAAAAGGACATGACTAAATATAGAAGAAATGCACAAAATGCTTTATTTAAGTCAGAAGAAAGAAACATAAATAGTTTTTCTTCCCGATTTACAAAAGGACTTGTATTCTTCAAAATAGGAGCATCACTGTTTGCTGATGTCAAAGTAATTCTCTTTTTGCTGGAATCAGTAGCAGAATGCAAATTATTCCTTTTCTCATTTATGTTTTTCTGACACATCCCATCGGAAGTTGAACAGGATGATGATTGTAGTTTGGCAATTTTGTAAGAGGCGAGACTCGAAGACGGCGGTTTCTCATTTACAACCTCTCCCTTAAAGAAACTAAGCAATGGTTCCCACTGTTCAAAAACCCTCAACAAACTTCTTCAAAGAGAAAGCCATCTTGAACAGACATGCTTGAGTATTTTCTTTGCTTCTGTATCATGGAGCTCTTGAAATTTTTGTAACCTTTCTTTTCTCTTTGAACTTTTTTCCAAATAATAAAATGTCCACAAGAATGTCATCAGCTTTTACTGGCAAGGAAGATACAGCCTTTTCTGCAGATAAATTTATCAGGTGACAAATGCAACCAATCACAATAAGCCCAGGGTGTTCCTCTTTCGACACTACTGCAACACCATTTTTATGGCCAACCATTACAGCTCCATTATCTGCACAAAAAGCCACGCAGTGTTCAACAGGAATGTTATTGCATTCAAACTGTGCAAGCACTAAAGTATCTATATTCCATCCAGTAGAATCTCCTTTCAAGGCAGGGGTAGAAAGAACAGAGTTCACAATTTTCTCCTGTGTATCATCGTAAAATCTCACTACAGTGGGATTCAACTTTGAATTGGTGTCGTTGCTTCCATCAGTTGAAACAGAAAACTGAGCATTCTGCAAACATTATACTACACTAGATTTTGCATCAGAAGTAATTTCCTTTACAATTGCTAAGGTTTTTGTACGATCACATCCATACTTCTTTGTAATTTCCGAGTCCGGGAACATTTTTTTTAGTGGCAAACCTGCATGATCTGCGGCAGTTAGGGGAATGTTGTGCTCTACCAAAAAAAGAAGTAAACCAGCATTCTGCTCGTGTAACGTCCGAATCGGCATTTCCAGGTTTTGCAAAGAACTTAGAAATCTTCTGATTTTTTTCTTTCTGACACTTTAAGTTGGCGACATGCTTTGCGCTTTTAACGTGTACACTTACATCTGTTTTCCCACCATGTGCAATGTTTATGTCGCATCGGCATATACTACAAAAGCCAAACATATCGTCCTTGTCTGATTTTATAATACATGGAAACTCTACACTTTATGATTTCTGGAATGTCTGGTAGTAATACTGCTTTTTTCTATTCATCTTTAGTTTTAAACTTTGCAGAGTCGACAATAATTAACCTGCAACTCCAACAAACAATAGATATGCGAAAATCGATTGTCGCCCTATCGTAACGTGATCGCTTGGTTGCAGGCAAAATCAGTATCGATCTACATCGTCACAACACTAAAATTTCCATGTTTTAACGTAAAATAATTGCAAAAATTATTTTTTACTGAATCAGCTAACTAAAAATCGGAAGATGTATATATTTCCGGAAAACAATATATGGCAGCTTTTTCCGGAAGACTTCCGGAAAAATTGGAAAGGTGTATGTCGTTGCCATAAAATCTGCTGCAGCCAGGAGATGTAGAAATGGATTGAAACTTGGCACAGACAATTAAAAAAAAAATGATAAAAATAACTGATTACATCATCACGATAAATGGGCGGTTTATTCAAGCAAAAATGAACACAACAAATTTAAACTGGACTAGCCAAAGATCTTGACCGCAAAAAGGTTGTCCTGGGGAGTTCATGTTTTATGCGAGTGATCATTGCCTAATCATTTGAAAAATTGGCCATTGGAGCTATGTCACTTGGGGCAGAAGACTTTCCTGAATGTGCTGCTGTGTATCAGTGTTCAGGGAAGATGGAACTGTGCAAGACTGTTCTCCATGCCATTAGGCCCACCAGTTCTGAAAATGCATTTCTCGACAAATAAGTCTGGAGCCTCTACAGGTTATTCCATGTTACTTCAACATACAAATTAAACATGACACACTCAGATTTCACTTTTTTTTTGTATCCAGCTTGTACCCATAAATAGTGGTGGTTCATGCTATAGGGCTGCAGCAACCCTCCCCCCTCCTTCCCAGAATTATTTGTGAATTACAGTATACAATTTTTAATATAGCAGCTGGTCTCAATTTCAAAGAAACCTTATTACGATTCCTTTGAGCTTTCTACTCTGCCAACTACCGTAGGCCAATCCTCTGACTGAGCAACGCATGTTTATGCAACTTGTACAGCGCTCGTGCACAGTTGCAACTCTTAACATGGTATTGAAAATACAATGTTTACATTTTTGGCAGAGCAATCTGAAATTTTATACTTTATACACATAGGAAAAGTAGATCTTAAGAAGAGCTTTCGAAAGTGCTTACTTTATTATGAATAACATATAAAGTTTATTTCTGGAAGTTTTAAAATAAATAATATGAATAACAACACTATAGGACTGCATCAGCCAAATAAATGACATTCAACTGTGATTTTGACACAGCATATATGTACACCGTGCACAAATAGTTTTCATTAAAAATACAGTGGTTGCAAACACCTGTTAAATAAGCCTCTAATTCTACTCATAACCTGCAACCCACACTTACTCTAAGGCAGGGATGCTCAAACAGTCTATCGCGATCGACCGGTTAATCGCAAGAGCTTTAAATGGTGAACGCGGACATACGTCCACATTCTCTCAAGAAATTAAAAATAAGCGCCTTCCGCTGGTCATTCGTACGGCGAGACTGTGATACGTAATAATAAAATGTAAAGTCACACCGAAAAGAACGCTGCGCACCGCCGGAGTTGTCGGCGCGGCTTAGTATAGTTTCCTCCCATTGTTTGTAAAGAATGGCTTCTGGATTAAGAAACCGCCGTGTGAGTTTTATTCTGTTTTGGCAAGTTTGGTAAAATCAAACAACAATTTTATCCGTCACCTGGAGCGCTAATCGTTATGAGAGTACACCTTCGCGCTAATCGTTATGAATATTCTCGCTAAGTCGCGCTCTCTTCGAAAAATGGCGGCAACGATTTACAAAATGTAAACATAACCTGATCAAAGTGTACTCTGTATAGTAACACGCGAGTGTGGCCGGGTCTTAACCAAAAAAAACATACATAGGTCGTAACAGCGACAGTTTTACCATATGTCATGTTAGAGCTCAGCTCTACCCTCTTACTTTTTTCTATTGATCGCTTACCACCACTTTTTTTTGTGGTCGATCGCTGATGGTACAAGTCTGAGCACCCCTGCTCTACGGCATCACACATTTATGTCTCAACCCTGCAGTCGGGCAGAACCCTTTCAGTGTATGTCTGAGGAAGCATTACTGTATAACATACACAACATTTTTCCTTCAGAAGTGACAAAGAATTTAAAACAATTTAACAATGTAGATATTATGTTATACTATTCATAAATTTTTAAAGCAATACTGAATAACGTGTACAAAATTAATATCTTCAAAAGTAACTAAAATTAAAAAACTGTACCACATTACAAACCATTTGGCAATGTATATGTGACACTACACTATTAAAAAAAAAGTAAAATTTTTAAATTTCAAAAAATTAATACAACAAGGTTTAGTAATACAACACTATTCATTCTGTGTTGAAGGCAAGTACATTTACTTCTTGCATTTGAACTTTAGATACCTTACGTATGCCAGCTGTTTCACAGTGTCTCCAAAGAAGCGAGCACTGACCTTGAGATTGATGTACATTTTCTGCAGACAAAATTCTATTTACATTTTTACACCACGTGTGTATCAGCATTTCAACAGCCAAAGAAACAAACAGTTTTTTAGTACTATGTTCCTTGCATTGTAGAAAATCCATATCCACTAATTTCCAAACCTGAGCACTTAAAAGTTTCAACAATCCACTGTGATGACCCATGAATGGCAAATCATCAACAACTATGTGCGCAATTTGGGTAATCGCTTCCACTGAATTTGTTGTTGAGTAACATAATGCTTTGGGAGAAAATGTCCTATCAATTATTAGAAAATCTTTTCTGTTGTCTGTTGATGACAAGTTATCACAGCATGTGTTTACACCTTTAACAACGCTTCATAATTTGTCGTGCTAAATACCCACTTACATATGTCTTCACTGATTTCTTCATTTCAGTATCAACAGAATGCAAGCTTGTTACAGACAACCTTGAGGCATTTGAGTTAGTTTCACCCAGGGTTGAGATCATTTAAATCACCTGATTTTAATCAGTGATTTAAATCGCGATTGAAATCAAGTAATTTAAAAAAAAAAATTGTTTATTCAAATCAATACCTTTTTTAATGCAACAAAATCGACCAAAAAGTGCCAATGGACTTCCCCGGCATAAACTACGGCGCGCACATACGTGCAATGCTATGTTTATCTACACAGTTCGGGTATTCCCCGAAAATGTAAACTCACGACTTAATGTGTTTTCGCCCGGTCATTCGTGATTGATTAGTGAAAGCGTGAATACAACTGTATGGTTTTATTTTGATGAAAAAAAAGTCTGCTTGCGGAAAGTTTAACAAAGCGGTGTGTAAAAGTTGTGATAAGTAGTTAATGTGTTTAGTAGCGAGAATGAAAAAAACATTTAGAAATATGTGTGGCAGAAAAGGATCGCAATCAGAACTTTGACTCAGACAACGTCGGCGGCAGTGCCGCCGCGAGCGCGGGTAACTTAGTATCTTTTTTATTAAGAGTAGTATGATTTTTGTTTGTCATACATTTTTATAACTTATGTAGTTATGTGGTGTGATTTATTATATATTTTACAATATCCGGAAGGATATCACGCCGCTTTCTTTGGCGGTAACGGATACAGCACGTTCGTATGAGATCAGGCCTTGTTGTTGGTAGAAAACTTACCAGGACGTTTATTTACAAGATGTATTATTATAGAGATGTTTGTTTTAGGAGTAAACGAAAATGCTTGTGCCTCTGCGTCTTCTGCATCTGCTAGTTCCTTACCTAAAGCAAATCAGAGCGCTGGTTTAGGCCGAAAAAAACTAGATGACTATGTTGTAAAAACAGATGCCACGCAGAAACATCTTTTGGATTTGCAAGTAGCGAAGTATTTTTATGCAACTAATACCTCATTTCTGCACGCGGAGCACAAAGAGTTCAAGAAATTGATGAGTATGTTACGGCCAGGTTACGTTCCTCCAAATCGATTTGATATTGGTGGCAAGCTGCTCAATGAAATTTTCAAGGTCGAATTTAGACAATAAAACTGTAACCTTGTCAATTGATGGGTGGTCCAACATACAAAAGGACCCTATCATTTGCAAGTGTGTCTCAACGAATGATGACAAAACTGTCCTGGTTGATACCATTGATACGGCAGACCACAGTCACACCGCCGACTACTTAGAAACTGTGGCAAATGAAAGTATACAAAAAGCAGAAAAACTTTTTAACTGTAAAGTTAGAAGTGTTGTATCGGATAATGCAGCTAACATGGCAAAAATGTCTCAGCAGCTTCAAACAAACACTGCTGATGATAATGGCACGGGAGTTAATGTACCTATAGTTACCTACGGATGTTCTGCGCATATTCTTAACCTATTGGCTAAAGATTTAGAAATTCCAGATGCTACAACACATGTTCTGAAAGTTATCAAGTACTTCAGAAACAATCATTTCACGCATGCTAAATATTCACTCACCAAGGCAAATAGTTTAGTAATGCCACAAGAAGCAAGATGGAACACAATGTGTGATTCAATAAAGAGCTACGTTAAAAACTGGCCGATTTTGATGCAAATAGCAGATGAAAATAAAGAGGAAATTAGCTCTGACATTGGAAACCTCATACAAAATATGAGTATTAAAAGAAATGCAGAAGGTCTAATTGCACGACTAGAGCCAACAGCCAAAGCTCTGGACAAGATTCAGAGTGATAAGTGTACCATTTCAGATAGCGTACTTATCTGGGACGAATTAATTGACAAACTAGAGGAGGAACTACATATGATTCAAATGAAGATTGTCATGAAACGTTATCGCCAAGCGATGACACCGGCTCACTATCTAGCTTACATGGTGAATCCAAAACTGCCCCAAGAAAAGTTGTCAAGCGACGAAAGTGATGCAGCCTTACAATTTTTGCGAGAAAGCTATGGAGAGACAGGAACCAGTTTGATGAATAGCATTATTCGTTTGAATGCAAAAGTTGAGCCTTTCACTGGAGTATTAGTTGATGAACAAGTCATACAGAAAACCGCCCCTACTGATTGGTGGTTAGCAATCCACAACATGAAAAAATGTATAACTGAAGCAGAATTACAGATAATAAAGCAACTGCTAAGTGCTGTTGCATCTTCCGCTGGGGTGGAAAGAATATTTTCAACGTTTAATTTGGTGCATACCAAAATAAGAAATAGGTTAGGCACCGAGAAGGCAGCCAAATTAGTTTTCCTTTTAAAGAACCTGAATGGGAAAAAATAATTTTGTAACCAGCCAAACGGATTTTGTCAATTTTAAGTCGATTTTCTTAATTTTTCATTGTTGATTTTTTGTTTGAATGTGATTAATATTGATAATATTAGAAGAACTGCAATGTTGATTCTTTTTTATTTTATAAATTAAAATATAATTAAAATAAACAAAGAAATGTTTTTTTTAATAATAACTGACTTCCAAATGAAAATAGATGGGAATATGTAAATACTGCTCTGTTTTCAACACCTAAATCTTCAAATCCAAGAATAGTGTCTGATGCCACACTGTACTGAAGCCCTGGTTCAATTGCCATTTCATCACACACCAGATAGCAATACAGTGAAACCTCGTTGAGTTCCCATTTATTATATATACACAAGTATCATACCTTTTTGTATTTCTTTTTTCGTGACAAAGTGGGGCGCAGAGTTAGTTTTAGGTGTTATCTGGAAATGTTAAAAATGTACAAAACTAAGTTCCAAATGTAAATACCAACGGAGGCTGGCATTGACGGAATATCACAATGGCATCTATATTGGAGTAGAAACAAATGAGCAACGAAATAGCTTCATGGTGAAATTGTTTTAGCGCTGAAGTAGTTATTAACTACTGTTCTTTAAATTTATTTGTGCTGGTCTATTTGCGGTTTCTTCACGCTTTTTGAATCAAACCTTTGTAAAAAGACCCCGGTAATTATGAAGTTTAGGGGCTTTTCTGGAAAACAGAGAAAAAATTCAAAATTATGATATATTTCTACTCTACTAATCACGTAGAACACGAATATACTATGGGCGTAGCTTTAAAATAAGTACAACATATTTAAAAAAAATTGAACAAAATTGTGAAATGAGAAGTATAGCCAGTTTGTTTACGTTTCTTAACAAAATGTCCTAGACCAACAAAAGTTGCATTAATGGGTCCTGCACAGCTTACCTTGTTCATATTCAAGAGCGCGTAATGTTAAAATAAGTAGAACATATTTTTAAAACTTGCGAAATATGATTTTTTACTTCTATTAACGTCAGAGGAATTATACCAGCCCCCTCCCTACCTAGGTGAATCAGTTTACATTCTTTTGGTGTGATTTACGGTTCCTTTAAATTCCTACAATCCTACATTCATAGTTTAGTGTAAAACCCAAACATCCTAGGTTAGTGTAAAACCCTACTATCCCAGGTTAGTGTAAAACCCTACAATACTAGGTTAGTGTAAAATCAAAAAATCCTTGGTTAGTGTAAAACCCAACAATCCTAGGTTAGTTTAAAAATGTAAAATAGTGATTCACCCGTTGAGGGGTTAGGTTCTGTTAGGTTAGGTGGGCACATATTACGAAATTAGTCGGACGTTAATGCCTCTAGTATTTTCGTGTTCTGCATCATTAGTAGAGTTCAAATATACCATTTTCCATTAATTATTATTATTTTTACAGAAAAGCCCCTAAACTTAATAATTACCAAGACCCCATGTATGACGTTTAGTTATTTCCTAAATATGCCATGTAACTTGAGTATTTTATAACTCTGTGTAAATAAAAATGTTATTTTTTGTTAAATTAAAAATTTACCTATATTTTAGTGATAAATTATAATATAACATTTATAATTAATATAAATAAAAACTGTGAGGAAGTTTGTGTGTTGGTAGAGCCTAGTAAGAAATAGTTTTCATGCAAAATATTATTACAAGTGAGTACGCACGAATTCGGTGCATTGTCCTTTGTGTAATTTTCAAGACTTAGTTCTACTTACATTGCATAAGGCAGAAGAATATCATGGAAGTAGAACTTTAGCAGGGCTTCAGAAAAGTGTGAAGTAACCGTGAATGGATTATACTCGGTTTGTATTCTTTTGTAATTATTCCAAAATAATGCTTGAATAAATATTACATGTATTTAACATCAACAAAAATATAAATTTCTATGTTGCCCTGTCAAAATTAGCGACCTCTCATTTTAACCTACCGTTAGTTTTTTCATTTACAAAGCAAGCAAACTGAACACTGGTATTTGAAAGTTAATTTCAACAACCTTGAATATCATGAGGTCAAATTTGTACTAAAAAAAATTGCGTAAACCTTGTTCTTTACAAAATATCAGTCTAGGTACTTGATTTGGTAAATATTCAAATTCACTGATTTTCTAAATTAAATAAAATTTTCCGACAAAAAAGGTGTTCTTGAGTACTTCTCAACATTGACAAATATATCGAGCAATTTTGATCGTACATTCCGATACGTCACTAGCAACAGTGAAGCTGGTATTGCACGTTTGCAGTAGAGTGGCACTCGCCCTCGGGCGGTTTAACTGCGCTCGGACCACAATGGCTACAGGCATAAGCACCTATATTTTATATTGCACAGAGTCCTAACCACCAAAGTAACGTATTCCCCCGAAAATAAGACCATAGTTTTAACTCAATAACACACAATGTTTACAAACTCTTATGACTGGCAATAACATCACATGTAAATGCATATAATTTTCACATAAATAGAGACACACAGTTGATAACAACACTAAATATAATTCAGTTATATCAAAACTTCCCTATTTACATTGCGGTTACAGAATTAACCTACAGCAGCAAAATAAATAATGGCAAATATTTGGAATTCAAAATATGAAATTCATAGATAACATAGTACGAAAGTAGTGTCCACTTTTTACACTTTTATACCACGGCCGTAGTACTAACTACCAACGAACCCTATGGTTTTGGTTCCATAAATGTTGTGGCACTTATCTGTGCGTACTTCTATCAAGTGTGAAGTATCTATGTTGAAATTATTATTTTATTATATGGTCATGTTTTTTCTAAAACTGTAAACAAAACAGAAGTATGAAAACGGTTTTCTGAACATTTTTCCTGAAAAAAATTTTTAAATAATATGCGATAAAAAGGATTTTTTTTGTATCTTAACAGAATTATTTACTAAAATTAATATTGTGTACATTTATAGCATCAATCTCGGTCATTTAGTATTTTTATTTTTATGCAGTGATATAGGCAAAAATATTTAAAGGGACCAAGCTTTTTTTTCTTCTTGTGATTCCATAAAGAGACTTTCTAAGCAAGAAAATATAAAATTGAGTATAAATTATTTTTCTTGAAACATAATCTTGTAATAAGGGGTCGTCTTATTTTCTGGTGAATATGGTATAAGTAATTGTGAAAAAAAAAATAATAATAACCAGGTTCCTAACCCAAATATAAACAACATAATATAGAGGATAATTCTTTAAACATTTTCCCTGACACAAATATTAGCTCTTCTTACTTTAATTTAATTCTAAGTACATAATAAAGCCGAATACCACAAATGTTTTAGGTAATATCGCCATAAAATGCAAAAACTGAAACACTGAATCAATTTGCCCTAGAATCGAATACACGTATTTCACAACTTTGTGAAGTATTAAGTAACTCACTGATGTAAATCATAAAGAAATTATTCAGTACCTGCTTTTCTGAAGGAAACATCGTAGACCTAGAAAAGTAACAAAATGGCTTCTGCGTAGCTTGCCTTTTTAATATTGAGGGCGTAATGGTAAAATAAGTAGAATGTACTAAATAAAATACATTCAAGTACGAGCAGTTCTGCCACTTTGTTTATTTCGCACGCAATGTTGAATAGCAATGTACGTATGCTAATGCTACCAATCGGCTGCAGACGTGAAGACGATAGCTTAATCCACCATTGTATGGGATACAATGCAGTTCGCGGTGAGTGGAATATTGTGTGCGCGTGGTTTGCGACGTCCGAACCCGATCGTGCGAAGGCTTGTGATTGTAGAATGTAGAATGCTAGTAGCGAGTGTTTCTGTGCACTGTAATGCATGTAGGTATGGAAGGTGGGTGGGAAGACGATTTACCATACATGCCATATTGTAAATTTAACATACCTAAAACATTCTTCGCATAGAATCCCTGTGATTTGAGACTCTTTATGTTAATTATGGCTGAAGGTAAAAGTTAAAAAAAATCATGAGTATGCTTCCGGATGAGTTGTTATTGCATATCACCCACTAATTATGATTTATCAATTTAATCATACCTTGCAAAATCAACTTAAGGTTGATATAAGAGTTTTTAACAATAATACTCAGCCACAAATAATTATATGCGCATATTATAATTATGTTGTTTTTAGGGGAAAATTTGAAGGGAAATGGTAACAAATTCTAAACAATTCTGTTGATAAGACCTGTTACTGCTCATGAACACATGTTATTGTACCTATTTAAATGATATAAGTTAGGTTGATTTGTCACCCAAATAACAGACATTCACCTAACATAACCCCTGCAACAAGGTAATGATACCATGAATGCAATTTGCATAGAACCACAAAATACATTAAACAACTATTAAAACAGTGTAGCCTACTTGTAAATGCAAAATGAAATACTTATAAAAATAAGTAATTTGTTGGGTATTTTCTAGCTGTCACCTCTTAATTGTTTAATGTATTTTACTGCCACAAAATTTTAACTTTGTAAATGTTTAATCCAATTTTTCTACTGTATAAAAGTTAGTCATCCCTACTGCCTGTGAGAAATAAAAATAAAAATTGAACCAGGCCTACTTACAATGTCCAACATCCCGCACGCAGTAAGAAGGTAACAAGAATGAGTTCTCTTCTGTCGGTACTTCATTAAAACCTGCAAACAACATAACACTAACATTCTCATTCCTGAAAATGTAAGACTATGTAATCTTTGGAAAACAGTAGTTTAAGTATAACTATTAACTCAAACATTGTATTAAATTTATTTTACAATAATTATCAATTAATTCGCTAATAGGCATCCATTTCTCCAACATCCCAGGATAAACAGGAATTTACAAACTGGGTTGAAGAGTGAACAACCATGAAGTTCGATTTAAAATGGATGTAAAAATTTGTAGCAATATTTCCGAAATATAGTGACATAGAGAATTAATAGTGTGTCATCATAATTGCATGGTTGCATTATTTACACCACATGCTATGGAACGTGGTGAGGAAAACTGCAGAATACTTAAAATCATTAAAATTTACAAAAAAATACACAAAATACCTGGAGAGTGGCGAATGTGATAGCAAGGACACAGCCTCATACGAATTTACCGATTTCAGTTTGTGTGGAATAGCTACAATAATAATCTGATAAGGTCTCTATGTACAACTTAAGATTAAGGGTAAAACACTGTAGTCCTAACAGACAAAAATAAAAAAAACTGTATGTTGGTTATAAAAAAATTATTATATTTTTTTATTGTTAGATGGGTTTTATAGGTTGTTTCTGTTGAATATTAGCATCTGCTATATTTAAGGTTAATCCTGGCTATACGGAGAGGAGTGGTAAATATCCGAGGCCATGCAGTTGTTCAGTCTAGTTCATGATGGCAATCTCACAGTATGTCAGTCGGTTGTAGTGATGTCGTGTTATAATCCAAATACATCTGTAATACTCCACTCCAGTTTATTATTTGTCTTCCGTTTTTTCCTAAGGTTATTGGTCAAGGCACTTAACTGCGAGTGAATGAAGTATTTACAGTGAACAGCGTGTGTGTTTTCTTTTCGTGGCTGCAATCCTAACATGTCTCGTTAACGGCCGCGTGTCTTCCGTTCGTTCGTTTTAATTATCGTCCGCGAAAAATATGGAAGCTCACTCCCGAACAAATGTAGACAAGTTGGAAGGCCAAGCCAACTGGAGCGATTGGAAATTCCAAATTATTATATTGCTCAGAAGTAGTGGTCTTATGGATGCCCTAGAAGGGAAACTGCAATATCCCGAAGAAACGAACATGCAGTCAACAGCAAAGTAGTATTTGGATTATACGACCAAGAAGCAAATTCTAGACAGAATAGAATTTGGAGCTCAGCAAGTCATCGTTAATAATATAACGTCGGCAGTGANATATGACGTCGGCAGTGAGACAACTCATTAATATGTGTAGTACTAGCAAGGAGATGTGGACCAAGCTCCTGAGTATCTACGAACAGCGAACTAAACACCGGCAAGACAGATTGTTTAATGATTTTTTCAGTATAAAATCAATGGACTCTGACAGTGTGCCAAAGCATATTGCTCGTCTCGAGAAATTGTGGATGGAACTCCGTGATGAAACATGGAAGGAAGACAAAGTAAGGCTTCCAGAATCCTTGTTCATAAATCGTATTTTAAATACACTTCCATCTCAATATTTCGAATTTGTCAATGCCTGGGAATCGATGCCGAAAGAACAGCGAACAGTCAGAAACCTGACGGAAAGACTATGTACAGTCGAGTTGAGACTTAAGGAAAGGGATTCAACTCAAGATTCAGCGTTACTCGTGAAGTTCAAGACAACACCGTCATCTTCAGGAACGAAGAAACCTGAGAGTAAGAAGAAATCGGTGATTTGTTTCAATTGCAAAAAGGAGGGACATTTTAAGTCCAACTGTCCCAATTTAAATCGCAGTGAACGGTTTAAATCAGCGAAACATCCGCATGCCTTATTGGCTATTGATGAAACTAAAGCAAGTGATATCAGTGATAACAATGCTTACAAGTGGGTCATTGACTCAGGGGCCAGCCATCATATGACAAAGTTTGGCGATCATCTCGTAAACTTTGACGCTACCTTCAAGACTAAGGTAAATTTAGCTAAAGAGACAACCATTGAAAGTATTGGCAAGGGAGATGTGTGAGTAAATATGTCAACGGGCGAGTACGTAATCACCGACGCACTCAGAGTACCCGGACTTGCAGCAAATTTGCTTTCTGTTAGCAGGATGACTGAAAAGGGTTTCGTCATTGTCTTCGAAAAGAACTGCTGCAAGATCTTCAGAGAGGAAGAAGTAAAGGTGAGTGGTTCTCCACACATTCTTGCACCTCGAAATTTGGTACTTATGTGAAGGAAGCGAAACCAATAAAGAAGGAAACTGCATGTTTCACAACTTATCAAGACACCTGGCACAGACGGTTGGGACATTTAAACTTAAATGGACTCAAAAAGCTAAAAGAAATGTCTGGTGGCGTAGTGTTTCCAGAAAGCGATTTCAAGAAATGTGAAATTTGTTTGCAGGGGAAACAGACGCACAAACCCGCAACAAGGAAAAAGAACAAAGGAAAGAGGGCCGCAGAAAAGTTGGAACTTATACACACAGACGTGTGTGGGCCCATGAGCAAACCAACAATGAGTGGTGCCCGGTATTTACTCATGTTTACTGATGATTACAGCCGAAAGACATTTAGATACTTACTCAAAGCAAAAAGTGAAACTTTGGACAAGTTTTGTGAGTTTAAAACGTTTGTCGAGAACCAGACTAGTCTAAAAATAAAGACGATCCGTACTGACAATGGCACTGAATATACGTCTCGTCAGTTCGAGAACACTTTAAGAAGGTCGGAGATTGAGCACCAAAAAACCATGCCTTACACACAAGAACAGGGGGGAGTCTCGGAGCGGATGAATCGCACTGTGGTCGAGAAGGCACGTTGCATGCTCTTGGATTCCGGACTTCAAAAGAAATTCTGGGGTGAAGCAGTCATGACGGCAATCTACTTGAAAAATAGATCACCGACTGCAGCGGCTGTTGGAGCAACTCCCGAAGAGGCTTGGACTGGGTCAAAAGTTGACCTGACACACCTCAGAACCTTTGGGTCAAAGGCTTACACCCAAGCATAACAGAAAAAATGGGAGGCCAGAGCTCAGGAGTACATAATGGTTGACTATCCAGAGGGAAAAAAGGGTTATCGTCTCTATGACCTGAGAAGACCTGGAAGGGTAACTATTGCTGCAGATGTAGAGTTTATGGAATCTGACATTCCAAAGGGCGGACCGGGGGGCCCAACATCTGCTGATGATAAAACACACAACATTGAGAAGCCTCCTGTACTTCCAGTGGAGGGTTTTATAGTGGATGATGAGTCCTTGCCCTCATCTCAGTCCTCGAACTTCCATGGATTTGAGGACCTTCCCCCAGCTGACAGCAGAGTGGGGAACTCCTTGGACAGAATTGAGGATGGTAATACAGAGGTTGTTCATACACCGGAGAATGCTGAGAGAGGACTCCAGGACAACTTTCAACGAAGGTATCCAGAGCGACAGCGCAAACCGAAGATATATCCTGATCATGTTTCTTATTTATGTGTCAGTGAGCCACCTTCATATGGTGAAGCTATGTGGTGCAGTGAAAGTGTTGAGTGGAAGTGTGCTATGCAAAGTGAGTATAGTGCTTTGTTAAAGAATAACACTTGGGTTTTGGTGGATAAACCAAATAATTGTAATATTGTACAATGTAAATAGGTTTACAAAATCAAACCAGCACAAGGCTTTAAAAATTATAAAGCCAGACTTGTGGCGAAAGGATTTACACAGCAATATGGGGTTGATTCTAACTAAAGCCGTACCTCCTGTTAAGCATAATTATTTGTGTTGAGGGCATTAATATGTATTAAGTTTTTTCTTCTCTTTGCATTGTCTTTTCATTTGTACTTATGGTTAAGTATGTATGTATGTATCCCCAGATTAAGGGGCAGTGTTGAATATTAGCCTCTGCTATATTTAAGGTTAATCCTGCCTATACGGAGAGTCGCGGCTATTTCCGAGGCCATGCAGTTGTTCAGTCTATAGTCGGTTCATGACTGGAAGAGACTTTCTTGAAGCCGTGCTAAAGATCTACTTTCAAGCCCATTTCGTATCCTTCTGCCAAAGGGTAAACAAACATTGCCATGTGGCAGTCACATGGCAATGTTTACATTCCACTTTGTGTGTGTGTACATGTGTTCGTACATGCACGTACCCATCATAAAAGTAACGTATATATAATTAATGGATATTCCACAAGCGTAAAGTTTTTAATCTTGAGAATTTCACACAAAAGAATATGTGATGCAAGCGAAAAACATTTCATTACATAAACCCAAAATGTGGGTATTAAAAATTAGATGTTTCGTGTGTGTGTGTGTCTGTCTCTGTGTGACTGTCTCTGTGTCTGTCTCTCTCTCTCTCTCTGTATAGGTTTGATTTTGACTGGGGGATTGGGTGGGGGAGAAAAACTTTCACTTTGATTACATATTATAGACACAATACTTTGCAATGAAATGTGTCAACATTCAAGGAGTCCATCCAACAACATTAACATGGCAACGCCAATCTCTCATAAGCCCCCGGATGGCCGTGCTGTAGAGAATTTGTGCGATTCTTGTTTAACCTAATATTTCATTTATCGGTTTTTTTATACTAATATCAGCTCTTTATTATTTGATTTTTCATAACGTATGACTTTAATTTGTGCTAACCTTCTCGTACAGATTCCTTTTGCTTTTGAAATCTGTATAAGAGATTACTCATAGTGCGTTCTAACGTGTTTAATATTTTTCAAATTTATTTCAGGTTTGCTTAAAATTTTATTTACTGTATTTTACGTTGTATGTTGCGGTAGTTTTTGTGTGCAGTCATGAGTTCTAGCAAGGTGAATAAAAGAGAAGTCACCAACGCCAACAGGACATCATTAACCTCACCGAATCGTTGTATTCACTAATTAGCTGAGGGGAAATGAAACCCTGCAACGTCGCGGAAAGAGCGGCAGAAATGTTGAAACTCTCCAGATCTACAGTGCTAAGGTATGTTAAAATATCTGTAGTATTAACCATTGCGTTTGCAAGTTGTGTGTGTTAAGATCAATTACGTTGGCCCACGAAATGTGTTTACAAGAACATAAAGAAAATTTGTTAATAACTTGATAACGTCGTCGAACGTTGTCTACGTGTATTTTTAACGTTTTATTTTGGTAATTATTAAGTTTATAGGGTTTCCTGTAAAAATAAAAATAATTCATTGAAAATCTTATATTTCCACTCTGCTAATGATGCAGAACACGAATATACGAGGGGCATTAACGTCCGACTAATTTCGTAATATGTGCCCACCTAACCTAACAGAACCTAACCCCACGATGAGTGAATCACTATTTTACATTTTTTAACTAACCTAGGATTGTAGGGTTATATAGTAACCAATACCTGCCACCTATTAAACTAACCTAAACTAACACACGGCAGAGCATATCACATTGTCACACATCATTTGTAAACAAACCCTTGTATGTTTTTGGTATCAGTAACTGTAGTTGACCCAGTAACTGAATTATGGTCCTTTTTAAATTATGCAAATTAGGTTGGCTATGTAGCACTGAAAGTGAAAAATATGACACTGATAATTTACAATAACTAAAAGACAATGGCTGTAGAACAGTGGTGTTGGGGAAATGCATTAATACACAATTGTTTTCTTAAAAGATTATGACTGCGATTTCATCGATTACGATGTCCTCTCATGTTTAGTGAAGTGATACAGATATGTTTAATAGTAGGGGAAGTTCCAGTTATATCGACTGTAATCTATTTAGTGACGTATAACAATGGCAATTAATGCCGCAATGTAACTTATAAATACAAAACAAGCTCCTTCTTCAGAATCTTAAAATGCACCATCTCTCCATAACCTATATAAAATTAATTGACTATAACAAACTCACTATAGAGGCAATTTTCCTTACCATTGTCAGTTGTCTTTATAATAAATTTCCACTGTATATATTGGGTTGTTTATGAAGAATCCCTCGCAGGGGTACACAAATTCCAACACAAAGTAGTTTTTATTTTTAATTACACATTGTAATACCACCTTTTGGTTAGGTGATTCATACACTCACATTTGAGTCTATATAACCCTACAATCCTAGGTTAGTGTAAAACCCAACAATCCTAGGTTAGTTTAAAAATGTAAAATAGTGATTCACCCATCGTGGGGATAGGTTCTGTTAGGTTAGGTGGGCACATGTTACGAAATTAGTCGGACGTTAATGCCCGTCGTATATTCGTGTTCTGCATCATTAGTGGAGTGGAAATATACCATTTTCCGTGAAATTATTGTTATTTTTTTTACAGAAAAGCCCCCTAAACTTAATAATTACCCAAATAAAACGTTAAAAAGACACGTAGACAACGTTCGACGATGTTATCAAGTTATTAACAAATTTTCTTTATGTTCTTGTAAACACATTTCGTAGGCCAACATAATTGACCTTAGCACACACAACTTGCAAACGCAATGGTTAATACTACATATATTTTAACATACCTTAGAACTGTGGATCTGAAGCGTTTCAACATTTCTGCCGCTCTTTCCGCGACGTTGCAGGGTTTCATTTCCCCTCGCCTAATTAGGGAATACAACGATTCGGTGAGGTTAATGATGTCCTGTTGGCGTTGGTGACTTATCTTTTATTCACCTTGCTAGAACTCATGACTGCACACAAAAACTACCGCAACATATAACGTAAAATACAATAAATAAAATTTTAAGCAAACCTGAAACAAATTTAAAAAATATTAAACACGTGAGAAGGCATTACGAGTAATCTCTTATACAGGTATCAGAAACGAAAGAAATCGGCACAACGCGAAATAATAAAGAGACGATATCGGCAAAAAAACCTCAGTAAATTAATTATTATTGGTTAAACAAGATAATCGCACCAATTCTCTGGCACGTGTGTCGACCACATCTCGCCAACAGCACACGGAACGAAGGTCTGTAAACAAATGGCCGCTCTACTTTCACCTTGAGCGTGATCTTGTGAGTATGCAAGAAACATTGAAATCAAAGTACGTTAGCATCACGTCATTAATAATTGGCATAATAAGATACAAGTCTTTTCGAAACCCATTTGTAAGCGATAAATTAACAATTACGTTAAAACTTTAGAACTATTTCCTCTCTTTGTGCTGGCAACCTAACGGCATAACTGTATCCGCGCTCGCCGCTGTTTGTAATGTTATATGTATGTAGCTAACGGCTAGGGTGTTTTTTCAAAGGTTGATTTTCAAAAGTTTCTTCCAGTCGTGAACCGACTGTAGTTCATGATGGCGCTCACACAGTATGTCGGTCGGTTGTAGTGATGTCGTGTTATATCCAAATACATCTGTTATACTCCACTCTAGTTTATTATTTGTCTTGCGTGTTTTTCTACAGTTTCAATGCCTTATCTACATAACCAAATCATTTTTTTTTATTTCGTGAACTGGCTATTATAAAAAACTGGAAACCTAGCCATTAATTTAAAGTGTTAAAGTATCACTTCTAACTAGAATATAACCTAGTACAAGATAGGGTCACCCACTTATAATAACTAGGACATAAATTTCACTGTTAACTTCCTTTACCTAAACTACAGTGCCCTATTAGAAACTTAACACACATTGTAATCTACTGTAATTATCCATTTTAGAGGCTTTTCTGTAAAAAAAAAAAAAACCCGAAAAGTTGTATATTTCCACTCTACTAATTACGCAGATTACGAATATACTAGGGTCATTAACAAATGACTAACTTCGTAATATGTGCCCACCTAACCTAACAGAACCTAACCTCACAATGAGTGAGTCACTGTTTTATATTTTGAACTAACCTAGTATTGTAAGGTTTCAAACTAACCTAGAATTATAGGGTTTTAATCTAAATAATATTGTAGGGTATTAATCCGAGGTTAGTATAAAACTCTACAATCCTAGATTAGATTAACACCCTACAATCCTAGGTTACATTAAAACCCTATAATCTTAGGTTAGTTAAAAACCTTACAATACTAGGTTAGTTTAAAATCGTACAACCCTAGGTTAGATTAACACCCTATAATCCTAGGTTAGATTAAAATGTAAAATAGTGTTCCACTCATTGTGGGGTTAGGTTCTGTTAGGTAAGTTGGTCACATATTACGAAATTAGTCATACGTTAATGACCCTAGCATGGTGTCCGACATAAACAAAGTGGTGGGCTGCTCGTTCTTTTAACTATTTTATTTGATATGTTCTACTTATTTTAACATTTCGTCATCCTATATATGAACAAGTTAAGCTGTGCAGAACACATTAATGCTTCTTTTGTTGGTCTATGACATTTCGATCAGAAAAGCCCCTAAACTGGATAGTTACCAAATTTTTTGGTAGAAAACGTGCTATTTCTCAAGAAGTCTAAAAAAATCAAACACAATGTAATCAAGTATTTTTACCTGACTACTAGTAATTGGTAGTTACATACAAAACTGCACTGCAGATTCAGCAATATATATATATTTTTTACTGTAACGTGTCCAACAGCGAAAACCACTGCCAAAAACAAAAACAGGAGACAGACAAATAGTAGATAATGAAGGATAAATACTAGATGGGTCACAAATACTACTCATCTCGGAAGAGGCCCATCAAACATGAAGGGAATGAAAGGCCATGGAACAGGGTATAGGCTGGTCACCGAGGACATCTAACAGGACACCAAATTCTTAATATCAAATAACAATATCGTACATAAGTAAAAACCGAGCGAGAGCAACACAAACTACCCGAGGATCATGAAAAAGTACCCCATACGCACGATTACAATGGGCGTAGAAGAGAAAGCGCCAAGAATAAGTGAGGCAAACATTCTATATACTCTCCAATTTGTTCACCAAAAGGAGTGGCAACTGACGAGCAATCGGAGTACAGTAATCTAAAACAGACCTAATGGCAGAGACATAAAAAGAATGTAGAGCAAAAAAGCTAGAACCCCAACGATAATGGGCGAGAGTCTATAAAATATTTATTATTTTGTGACATTTTGTAATAGTGTATTCAACATGAGTAGTCAATCTACCACGAGTCTATAAAAAGACACCCGAATACCGTACCTTTGTCAAACAGGGAACAGGATAACCTCTAATGGTTGGAGAAGGAAGTGGCGACTAGGACCGTTTACGAATAAAATACAGGGCCCGACTCTTATCCACACAGAGATTAAAACTATGATCATCCAACCAAAGTGATAAAAAATCAAGGGCCATAGTCAAATAGGTACAAGATTTGTCATACGAGATACATTCAAATCAAAGTACAATATCATCAGCATATTGAATAGCACGAACATGGGAGCCCAGGTGAATTGAGTATATAAGATAAATAGCAAGGAACTGAGAGTACTACCTTTAACCAAACCATTGGACACCTGACGAACAAAATCTGCTCCGTCAGGAACTCTAGGCATATAACGACGAATGCTAAATAAAGAATGGATACATCATATGAAGGCATATGGTAATCCTATTTTAGACATTTTATCATAAAGAAGTTTAAGATTAACATTATCAAAGGCAGATTCCAAATCTAAAAACACAATACCCAATACATTCCGGAGAGCATAAGCATCGGGAATATGTGAACATAATACAGCAATAGCATCCAGGGTACTAATACCAGAACGAAAACCAAGTTGTTCTGGATGAAGTAAACAATGATATTCTAACCACCAATTAAACCTGTGTTTGACCAATCTTTCAAAAAGTTTCTCCAAGTAAGATTGCAGTGCAATCGGACGATTAGACTCTGATGATAGAGGAGATTTACCAGGTTTCAAAATCGGGACTATTTCAAAATCTCTCTACACATCAGGGATATAACCATAACAGAACACTTTATCATGGAATTGAGCTAACCAAACGAGAGTGGTGCGAGGAAGGTGCTTAAGGAGACCATAAGAGATGTAATCCAAACCAGATGTATTATTACCTGCAGTATACAAACAATGGCTTAATTCCTCAACTGTAAATGCCGAGTAAAAAAATCTGATGAACATGTTAAGCCGCATGAGAAACAACTGAATAAAAGCAGAAGCTAGCATCCTCCGGGACGGTATCAGGGGCAATGCGATCCACAAAAGCATGTACAAGGAAGAGGGAAATATGCTAGAAACGTTGTCCCTCTTTAGTACTGCGAAAGGCTTTAAATTTACCCCATAATACACGGGAGGGAGTAGTATGAGACAGTGAAGAACAAAAAGTATATCAGCTAATATTTTTATGTTCAGACCACAACTTTCGCGCCTCTGCTTGGCATTTCTTAAGATGTGGCCTGATGTTTATTTTGGTGAAGTGCATTCAAATGATGACAATTAACCTCGTCACATTGTCCATCCCACCAAGTGGAACTATGTTTCCGACCACCAATACGAAAAGGGCGAAAAGGCACAAACCTTTTAGCGGATTCCATAAGAGATACATAGAAGACACCATAAACCACGTTAATATTAAAGTCTTTAATCCGAGGGAAATGTGTGGTTGCTTCCAACATTAAGGAAGAGAATTTGCACCAATCAGCCCGGTTATATAACCATCTATATCGACGAAACGTAAAGAAAGGAGACGGATGAGTTAGTGAAGGAGTGAGGTTAATCAGAAAGTTATCACTACACCATGTATCATTACGTACCGAGCAGGTTAAGCAGCTGGAAAGGCTAGCAGAAAAAAAAGTTAATAGAATTGCAGTTGAGCGGAAATGTAGAGGCCCGAGCTATGTAGGTTGCATACTATTCAATAAAGTAAAATATGATGTAAGTAAAAATTCTGCCAAATGGTGACCAGGAACATTTTCGAAGTGATTACCCCACGAACGATGGTGGCAATTGAAATCGCCACCTACAATTACAGGATGTGGAAACTGGGAAAAGAAGACGCCCAATCGTGTTCTGAACATCGAAACTTAGGATGGACATATATTGAGACGACAGTGATATTGAAGCAGCCGGGAGTCGACCGAATCACCACCGCATCAACGCCATGGAAACTGTCATGATAAGTTATATTAAAAACTCACCAGTATGTGTATTCCCCAAATATATAGCCGTCCCTCTGTCTTCCTTAGGGGAAACGAAAGATTGAAAGGATCTGATATAGAGAGGGGAGGAGTATAACATCCGGGTTTCAGACAGTAGAACATCTGTATTATGAGCATACAAATAATTAAGGAGGGGAAATCTATTAGACAGGAGAGATCTAGCGTTCCACTGTACAGCGCGAAAATGTGAAGGAAACAAGAGTAGTAAGAAAGTGGAAAAGAAAGGTGGACACACTCACCTCAAAAAGACATCTCCTTATGGAAGAATTTGAAGAAATGATTGAACAACACTCCCCCGGTCAAAATTATAAGTTGAATCTTTTTTTGCTAAGGTGAACATATGTTTAATTGTGTTGATCAAAGAATTAAATTTATCATTTATAGTCTAAGGACTTTCCGTACCTCAGCGAACGGAACCTCATCAGGTAGTGGGGCACGAACAGGAAAAGAAATATTGTCGACAGCATCCGGTTTGAATTGAGCATAATAGTCTCTAATATTAAATTAAGGAGTAACTATGTTAGAGGTCACTGTAGTTAGTGCCTTGTAACAAACAGTATATCCATCGGACCTCACTGTGGTCATTCGGGAGAGTCGTGTGAAGCTTTGTGTTGCCAATGAATACAAAGTCGGAAAGGCTGAAGACGATGACGTGGGAGGGAGAACTGATTGTGTTTTGGCAGAGGTGGGAATAGAGCCAGTGAAATGGGTGGGGACATAATTGGATACGATGGTTGTGGTTGTTGCACCGGAAAGACCCTGAGATGTGGCTGTAATTTGGTTTTGGCATCTGCATATAGCAGGTTGTAGTATGCCATGGCACCTTTTACCTCGTGTTCAATTTGCCAAACTGGGTATTTTGCCTTGCCATGTGTTGACCAGAGCAGTTCATACATACAGGTGTATCTGCAGTAGTACATTCTGATATATCATGAGGTTGAGAACAAGCAGGGCACTGAACATTCTTTGTGTGGCAATGTTTTTGGTATGCCCGAAGTTGAAACATCGAAAACACTGCAACACAGATTATACCCGAGGATTGACTTTAAAGATCTCTTTATATATTATGATTTCAGTTGGTTGGTGTTGCCTTTCAAATGTAAGGCTCACCAGTCAGATAGGTACTCGTTCCGATACAGTTATATTAACCATATGTTTGTATAACCTCTCAATAGATAAAATTTTGTAACAGCATTCTAAACCTTCGATCGACATATCGAGAGGAATGCCATATATCAAACCTTGGCAATGTACAAGACTAGTAGGGATAGTTACAGCCACATTCAATTTCGTTGGTAATTCTGAAAACATAAACTGATTGGCTGCAATGCCAGGTGTAAAAGTAAATTTCAATTTTGCTGGGCCTGCTTGTTGGATATGTAAAATATCTCGGTTGGGATGAAGTTTGCGACCTAAAGAAATGGGGGGTTGTATATTAGCAATATTCATATCTTGCGACTCAACAAAAACAACAAAAGGTCATGGACTATCCCGAGGATAGCATAACTGGGAAGGTTTAACCTGTCTCGCAGTATTTAGAGGCTTCATCGAAGAGAAATCAATCCCTACTCTATTACTCTTTACTTGACGACTATCATTATGGGCTTGCCCAAGTGATAATTTTATTTTAATTGCAGTTTGATTATCGACATCCATTCCTTACCTGCGGTTAATATATATAGATCCAGAAATATAATTAGACCACATTACCAACACCTAATTCCTGCTTAGCACCCACAACAATCCACAAGTCACTCATCCCTCCACGACTACTAACAAACGAATCATATTCAGCAATAGACTTAAGAGTATCCACCCATGGTACTGAGCCTCTGGTTGGTGGGGCCTTTGAATATTATGGACACGAGTCAGAACATCAGTTTTTTCAATCCTACCGATTTTTCGGTTGTTATGCCAGAACCCGATATTTGTGTACCAAAATAATGAAATAATTTCATTTTACCAAATTTTTTTGGTGTCATTAAATAACTCTGCTCCAAAAATGATATTCAACATCAGAGAATGTTTTTGCACACCGGTTTGCATCTGCATTGACCATTCCAGGAACTAAAAAGTTCCACGCCTTTATACAAACAACTGGAGGCCTTCTTGTAAAAAAGGACCAATTCTAGCATAGATTCCCATTGTAAAGTTTTAAAAATTACAAAAATGTTGTTTCATTATGTTATAATTATATCACAGCAGTTATACTAAGTACGGTTTTTTTCGCGCAAACCAGCCGACCTAAGCAATCGCCAGATATCACGAACATTGCGACACGTATGTACATTAATCCATCTAACTCCTAAACTAATGCAAATCCCATTTTAAATTTTCTAGTGTATTTTTAATATACTTTAAGCTAAATTTTGAATTAAAAAAATTAGAAAAAAAATTGGAGGAAGTGATTAAATATTCTGCTTTGAAATGTTTACTCCCAATTTTGTACATTAGTTTTTTTTTCTTTCTTATTTTATTTTATAGTTCAAAAGAACAATACATCTTCGATATTAGTCGCTATGTTTAATATTTTATTGTGAATTTGTTAAATTCGAAAAGCTACTGTCAAATAATTCTAATTTCAATTACAACAATTTTTTAGAAGCCTATAACTTGTGGAATGAACATCATACAAAAAAAATACCGTGTGTTCACATTCATAACTAACAGAAGTACTATTAGGCCGAATTTAATCAAATTTCGGAACGTCCCTTTTTTTTTTTTTTTTCCTTTCCACTTCACCTGAAAAGCTCCATTAGTTATATTATTTACACTATTTTCCTTTTAAAAAAACGGGATAAACAAACTCAAATATATTATAACTTAGTAAATAAGTAAGAAATTGTGTTTTATTATTCACAATTATTAATATTTAAATTAAATTACGACCTCTTTGAAACAGTACCGCTTAATTAGCGGCTGAGATTTTCCCTATGCCAAACTCTCTCATAAGAAAACTCCGTTTTTACTAACCTGAATACAATTACCTTTTGTACCAGTAGGCTATTGGAGGCATCCACTTTGTAGTTTTATTTTATTATTTTATGATTTGTAAAGTTACTTTCTTAAGTAGTAAACAAATAATGAAAAGTGACGTTATCAGCTACAGGAGTGTGGTAAACACTACCGAATATTCGGTAGATACATTAGGTAGATCTGTCGAAAACGATACTTGTCTACCATAATACCATAATAATTTAATTTATACAAAATTTTTTCATGCAGTTAAATAACAATTATTTGTGGCAATCCGTGAAGAAGTAGGGGATAAGCTACAAATCTAGGCGTAGTACAGCAATAATATTACAAGTAACCACCTTGTAGTTTTATTATAAAGGTATTATGGTTTGTAAAATTTCATTCCTACGTAGAAAACTAATATAGAAAGTAACGGTGTCAGCAGTGGCGATAGTTAAAAACTATAAAACCCTTATGAGTTTCTTAAAATTGGCAAAAATATATTGTTAAGCGTTAACAGCCATTAACGAACATGCGCACGTGGTAATGAAAAAAAGTGCCATTCGCTGATGGTAGGAGTAAATGAATTTACAAAGATAAAGCATTAAGTGATTACTCATTTCGTAAGTTTGAATAACCATTGGCAATATAAATAATATATCCAGTCGTCGTTCGTTCGTCTGTCTGTGTGTGTATGTGTGTATATATACACACTGATATATATATATATATATATATATATATATATATATATATATATATA
>NQII01002687.1:71146-93649 GCA_002778355.1 Clitarchus hookeri
TATATATATATATATATATCAGTTGTTACATACAGTTACATTTTAACAAGTGCTTCGTCTACTGCACTGAGATGTCAACACACACAGTTCACCATCATATTGTCCTTGTTATTAAGCCGCCAACACAATGCTGTGTATAACCGAACTGTCATGGCTGCCAACATCCTCCACCATGACAAAATATGCTATGACATAATTCCCATCCCTCTTACAAAACAAACTTTCTTTTTATTTGTTATTTAGAGAGCTGAAAACTCATACAAAGGGCTTTACAAACAAGTTCGATTGCGGACATGATAAGATACACAGTAGCTGAGCATGCCATACCACTTCTGCAAGACAGACCTATATACACTCCTCATACAGTTATTTACCACACCAAGTACAAACTAATAAACAACAAATTCAAGGAACGTTGAATGACTGTGTTATTGAACCAACAAACAGTGACGTCAATTCCACCATAACACTGGCACCTAAAAAATAAGGCACGTAGAGGTTTTGTGTAGATTTTCGGCAAATGAGCCAGGTGACAGAAGTGAGTTACTCCAATACATCAGCATCAAAGATGTCCTAGGGTTCCTTAAAGGCAATACAAGGTCATGTTATCCCTTGACGTTAAGAGCGGCTATTGGAAAGTGCCCGTCAAGCTCGAAGACCATCACAAGATGGCAGGCGTTTTCATTTCTGTGTCATTCCACATGGACTGAAGTGTGCACCAGACATATTCCAGGCGATGATGGTCAGAGTGTTAGACTGCCTCATCGGCGAATTCACACTTACCTACCTTGAAGACGTGGTGATATGGTAGACAAGTTGGGAGGAGCATTTACACCACCTGTAACTTGTGCTCGAGAGGTTGGCCATCAACAGCCTCACGTGCATACCTGCCAAAAGCCACCTCGGAAAGACCAGTATCCACTTCCTGGATTATGTCGTCGACAAGGATGGCAACAAACCCAACCCCGAGTAACTGTAGCTGATTGGTGAGTACCGTCAACCATGTATGTGCAAGCAGCTGTGAAAGTTATTTGGGCTAATAAACTGGCTCTGGGAGCACATCCAGGACTTTGATGTCATCATCGCACCACTCTCCGACCTGCTGTCAACCCAGCGGTGGTTTCAATGGGATGGCCCCACCGACTGCACCTAACAGCAAGTCAAGTCAGGTTTCCGATTTTGCCAGGCCTTGGCGAGGTACGACACCACAAAACACCTCTAGCTGCAGACCGATGTCAGCTAGGAAGGACTCGGTGCAGTGCTCTGAAAATGTGCGGTGAAAATGGCTAAAATCACGTCATTGACATCAACGAATATGTATGATTGGCCATGGTATGGTCCATCAAGAAGTACCGAGCGTACTTTAAGTAACAGCGCTTCACACTTCGCACCGACAACTGCTGCATAGTCTGGCTCCACACCTTTCACAAGGAACACAGCAAGCTGACTCGGTGGGCATTGCTTCTTCAAGCTTTCAATTTCGCTATAGGGCATGTTCCGGGCAACGAAAACCAGCTAATAGACACTCTGTCCAGGTCACAATGCACCAACATCTTGGTGCAGAACGACGCAGAGATGCAGGAGATATTGCGATCAACAACACGGAAACCACAGAGTGAGATAAGCGTTCACCAGGTCAATGCCACAAACAATAACCTCACAGTACATGAATTACACCAAGATGTGGTGAAATCGCAGGTAGAATGCGCACTCACTAGTGATCAGAGAGGCCGTTATGCCCTGCAAGCTGTCGAGTGTTGGTGAGTAATAGATGACAGCTTAGAAACATGTTCATCCAGTAACCATGATGTGAGCAGTCTGTTTCTTCTCCCAGTGTTAGTGAACAGGTACTAAACCATTCGCAAGATATTAAATTAACAGCACACCCGAGGGCGGAACAAATAATTCGCAATGTGTGTGAACATTTATTTTGGCCCAGACTAACCAGGCACACACGCAGGTACATGCAACAATGTGTTAAGTGCAACCAATTAAAAGCATGGAGAGATGACTGGGTACAACAGCAGCAGCCCCGACTGCCCACTAAGCCCTTCGAGATAGTGTCCCTCGAGCTCATGGGGTTTTCCCACAGGTAATCAGGGAGGGAAGAGATTCATCGAGGTGGTCACCGATAATATCTCCAGGTGTGTCGAGGCATATACCATCAGTAGCACATGAGCCATGAGGTTTTGCCAAAGTGTTGCAGACGGACGTCTTCCCCAGGTGGGAATATCCACAGAACTTTCTTACCGATAATGACACGCAATTCACCAGCAGAAAGTGGCTAGAGTTGTGTACACATTGGGGAGTGTGACACCTGAAGACATAAATCTACCACCGACATGCCAAACCTATGGAGCACCGCAACCAGGAGCTGAAGACTCAATTGCAGCTCCATGTGGGTGACCGGCACACCACCTGGGCCTACCATCTGCCCACCACCCTCTTTGCATTCCGTCAGCACGACAACGCCACAAACGGCATGTCACCGGACGACGTCTTGTAGAACCACAACGTCAACCTGCATGATGAGATTGTCTGCCCGCGGGCAAAAGTTATTGGTCACCCAGTCAGCAGTGATGCCCGATTTTAATGGTGTCACCAGGAGCACCAAGCGATACACATCAGCCATCGGACCCACCACCTACCTGTTCTGGCTCGACAGACAGACTGGCAAGGTACACCCTAATGACCTGCACCTTACACCAGGTGAAATCGACGATGATGCCACATCAGTAGCCTCATGACAGGGACCCCGATTTTGAGGTCAGCAGACCATCCATGTAGGAGAAAGGTGCATCAGCACCTCCCTCAAACGAGTATCTACAGGGGACTACAAGCCCGACAACTGCCGGCGTCCAGACACCCCTCAGGGATCGTAAAGGACGTAATCCCATCGTCGCTAACAGTGCATCGCTGTTCCCATGTCATCACCATACCAGGCATATGGTCAGTACAAGTAAGAAGAATCAGCACCACATCCTGCTTTTGTCACACTGCCTGGTGTCGCGGTCTCCACCACGACGGAGGCTCCAATCCCCTCAACTCACCCACTACAGAAGACACCCTGCGACCGCTGGCAAAGCGTTGATACTCTGGGGCTGTGCAACAGCAGGATTGCCATCGCCAGCAGAGGGATCGTCACCAGGTGATCAATCCCCCTCGTTTGATGGCGGCCCTACCCCTACCAGCACCAGTGGGGTCGGTGGAGCAGCAGCAACAACAGGAGTAGTAATGGCAGCAACGAAACCAGTGAGACATTTAGCTCGCCTCCCCCCTCCCAACACTAAGCATTATGGCTACACTCTCTCGTCGGAGATGTCAGCAGCATGGGCGTGCCTTACCTGCTGTGATACCACCGCATTCCACACCACCCACGTCAACACCAGCAAAAGCCGCACCAGTACCAGTCAGGCCACCCAAGGCCCCATAAGCCCTGCTGCCCCATGTTGTGGGACCATGGTCTGTCCCTACGACGCCTGAAGATGCGCAGCTCACAAATTATTTCAGCAGGAGGGTGGCATTTGATGCAGGATGGCATCCTGGCTTCCAGACCATTTCCCACATAACCCGCCCAACACATCAACAGCACTAGTGTAGCTGCAGAATACCGCGATTGTTTACATGAGTGCAGTCTGTGTGAAAGTACATATCAGGAGAACAGTGCAGTGCACCACATATCCCATACCCCCTCGGGCGGTTTTTTTTGATAAACTGGTTTCAGCCATGTTACTCGGGTAAACTTGCTTTATAACCTTGAAGGTTCGTTTTGTTTTCTTCGGCCGTGAATGCAGATGGTCAGGACAGGGAAAGCAACAGATGGAGCACGAAATGGAAATTCTTGGTGCTTAACCTTTGTAAGAATCCCCGAGGCACCACACCGAAGAGTTTTTCTGTTTAATAATAGACCCAGAGTATATAATTTGTATGGCAATTTCAAAGCTAGTATTTTAAAGTAAAGAAAGACACACTAAAAGTTTAAACATTCAGAGATGTCCCTACTAGCATTTCATGGATTTATTTCTTAATTCTCAAATTCATGTATTTTTCACCGCAGTTGTTTCACCCTCATTGCATGCCATTCAAGTGTAGTTGTAACTGTTTTTATTCAGAGAATATTTATGTAATCATATTGTTAATTTATCATACACATGTTTATATCATTTTAATTGCTTGAAGTTATAAGCAAGCAAAAAGTAGTGGAGGGCGAGTCACTTGCCACCATAGATCGCACAACAGATGCTTGCCAGATTCAGTCGCTGTCGGGTGTCTCAAAGGGTCGGCACATGCCATGTCACGCCCCGAGTGCTTTTACGTTTTCGTGCCAATCACCTTTAGTTGCAATAGTTTAATGTAACATACTGGAACCTGTTATTTCTTCCCAGGGAATAGCATCGCCTGGGGAAGAAAGCTTAATGCAAAAAAAAAAATGTATTTTTCGCAACTATCCCTATCTAGTGGGCCACAGACCAGAGACAGTATAAAGTGTTATTATTGAGTGATGTAAGTATTTCTGTGCAAAAGTAATTACATGCGAGTTTTCAGACTTCGTGTCTTTTATTTCAAGCACTGCCTACGGGCGTTTCGGGTACGGGTACCCTATAAGCCACCTTCATCCAGTTTCACGTAAATTACTTAACAGCCAGTATGCTCAACTGAGAGCTTTTACAGTTTAAGGTGTGTTGCTCAGCCTGAACAGGCCCACAGTATTTTCCATGTAAGTGTCAAGAGCGAGGCGCTCTTCCAGAATTTTACTGAAGGGCTGTGTACGTCCTGGTGAACGGCTTGCCGTACTCCGATATTATTACCTGCAGCAACAATTGGAACCACCTGCAGACTGTGTCTGGCACCTGGTTGCGTATCCAAATCCACAAACCGCCTAACTATGTTTTTTTACCGCCCCTCAAAACTTCCATTAACCCGACACCACCCAGCCAAAGGTGTAAAAAAAAAAAAAAAAAAAAAAAAAAAAAAAAAAAAAAAAAAAAAGCAACTCTTGTGAAAACAATATTTAATTTTTACAGAAAATATTGTAACCAAAAAGATTTTAGTGCATCTTGACCCAGAATAATAATCATCCCTTTTGGTAGTTGTAAATAATGTTGCAAAGTTATAGTTTTTTTAATTATACAGTAAAACATATTGGCTTAGGTAAAGCACTACCCGCTGGGTTAATAGAACTTCCTCAATTCTCCTGGAATCTAATTGGACTGAAATCATTCCACACGAGTCGGATTCCCTAATGACTGGCGCTGAGCGAGGGAAAAATGCTGAATATTTTAATTTCCTCTTAAATTTTGTAAGATATCTATTTTTAATATCAGGTAAGTTATTAAAAATGATATTTCTAGTGCATTTAAAGGAATACTTAATGAATTATTAAAGTGTTCATAATTTGGCATGGCTTTAGAAAATGACCTTTTATCTGCTGGCTTCTGGCTACTCTCCGACAAAATTATGCTCTTATTAAAATTCAGAAAAATTAATTTAAAATTCCAAATCTCACTCTCTTAAATTTTAAATAATTTTGTGATGCAGATAGCTAGCTGGTTGACGTATCCAGCATGAACATCGGGCGTGGGAAGCAAATTGCTTTTGCTGCCGCCATCACTGCCTCCGATAGTGACTTTGATGGGNTTTGACCCCTCGACTGGTTGCTGCTGTCCTGCTGTGGCACAGCCCCGGTTCATCACACCCTCGTCAAAGATGAATATCTCCAGAAGCTGTCCTGATGCCTTTGACAGTGCAGCAGGAGGTCCCAAGGTTTTACATTTTAGCGGGCTAGTAGAGGGTGGTCGAGACCCCGTCAAGGTAGGTGCCGCGACGCCAGGCCTACGCACCTTCCTCCTGCATAGGTGGTCGGCGGATCTCAACATCGGGGTCGCAGTCATGGGGTACCTGGTGCGGCATCGTCGTCGATGTCAACTAGTGTTAGGCGCAGGTCATCCCGGTGCACCTTGACAATCTTTCTGATGTGCCGGACCAGGTAGGTGGTGGGTGCGATGGTTCGTGCGATCACGCTTGACCTGCTTAATTTAGATGTAAAGCTCGCACAGAAGTATCTGCTGGCTGCGGACTGGAGGTCGCACGAATGTAGACACGATAATCGGGTCGTAGTTGAGGTGGTGATCACGATGTGGTCGGCAGCCACCGCAAGATGTATCCTACTTGTGAGTGCATAAATCTTAGTGCTCCCTCCGATGCTTTTCACATCGGGCGTCACTGCTGACTTGGTCACCACTATCTTCTGTCCACAGGCATTCATACTCACCAGGCAGGGTGAGGTTGTGTTCCAGCAGGACATTGGCAGGTAACTTGCTGGTGGCGGCATTAATGTGTCGTGTGATGGTGAAGAGGGCGGTGTGCAGATGGTAGGCACAGATGGTTTGCTGGTCACCCACACGGAGCCGTAACTGGATCTTGAGCTCCTGGTTGCAGTGTTCTGTGGGGTTGGCACGTGAGTGGTAGATTATCATATTCAGGGGTCACACTCCCTAATGGGCACATAATTCTGGCCACTTCCTGCCGGTGAATTGTGTGCCATTATTGGTAAGCAGGTTCTGCGGATATCCTCACCTGGGAGATAAATCGGTGTGCAGGACCTTGGCAAAACTCGTGTTTCATGCACTACTGTCGGGATATGCCTCTACCTAGCTGGTGAAGCTATCGGTGACCACCACGAGGAATCTCTCCCCCCTGAGGACCATGGGTAGGGCCCAATGAGGTCGACGGACACCACCACTACGTAGAATCCTGTTCGTGAAGGATGAAATTCCTGTTGACATAGTATCTAACTTGCCAAGCATGTGGGTGTTTAAACTGAAAAACGTGATATAGATGCAGGTCACAGACTACCAACAAAAAATAAGGAGTCTCAGCCTACCTTACTAGTAAAATTGTCTAGCATGGAGATAAAAAATGATCTGCTCGCCACAAAGATAAAAAACGGAACATTTCGTCCACGGACAGTGGGTTTATGGCACCCTCTAAACCGGTGTATGTAAACGTGCACCTAACCCCACTAAACAAGTTGCTGTTCAAGAATGCAATGGATATGAAACAGCAATGGTACAAAGTCGTATGGACTAAACGCTGTAAAATCTACATTAGAAAAAAAAACATTAATCATCCTATGTTAGACAAATTATATATAATGATGACCTACAGAAGTCCCTACAGTAAGATAACTCTAGCACTGACACTGACTTGTTTCCGCACAGTTTTAATATTAATATGTATGTCTGTCACCTTTGTCCAGACGAGTGCAGCCTGTGCTAGTCTGAAAGTCAATAGCTTTAAGTCTAGGACGTACGGTAAGATAGTTATGTTTCGGTCTCTCTTGTAAGGTTATTTATCATGCTCATTATGTTGTAGGTACTTATTATTTTTTAACTTGTTAATGTCCACAGGAAAAAGTGATACAGTTAACAGTAGTGATGTGATAATAGTGTTCTAATATTTAATCTCAAATGAAAAAATATATATGATTATAATAGTTTATATGAAGCACAAATACAGCTCAATGATATCATTAATATGTTTATAAACATAAAAAGTATAAGGAATAATCCAACTAAGTTAATGCTTTGTCTAAATCAACTTAACACTAAGCCCAACATTATTGTTATAACTTCAACATGTTTGCATATCTCAGATGTAACTAATTGTGGTCTCCTTGGATGTCAAGGATATTTCGCATGTTGTGATACTTCATCAAGTAGTGGTCTTACTCTATATGTCGAAAATAATCTGAAACACAAACTGATAAGTAATACTGATGCCCTTATTTGCTCCTTATGGGTTGAAGTAGACTTACGACAGGACAAAAATTTAAAAATAGATGTTTACTATATACGCCCGCATGTTAATATTGATCTAGTTTACAGCAAAAACAAGCAACATCTAACTGAACCAATTGATATAGCTAATTCCCTCTACGAGTATTTCACAATAGTATCTTTTAACTTGAATACTAACTTTTAAGTTATCCACATGATAATTTAAATAGTTTCGATACACTAACAATGGTCAACTTTTCAATATTTTTCTGAGCTACAGATGAGGCATAGATCAGGGTACTATTTAACAATATTAATTTTAATACTATTCCTGGATATCATGGCATTAGTGATTGGGTGATACAATAATGTGCTGATTGCCTGATTCCTGGATTTATTTCTGCTGGCAATAACATGATCGAGACTGCTGTACATACTGAATACCTGAAAATTTCTCAAATATATCCAATACACAAGGGAGGTTCACTTACAGAACTAAATAATTATATGCCCATCTCTGTCCTGCATATCATCAATAGAATATTCGAAAAACTAATATATAATAGATTACTTTACTTGGTTTCTACCAAAAAACTAATTTTCTCCATAATGATTTATATGACTTTAGGTCATCTGGTATTACAAACAGGCCACACTCAACTAGGTTCAAAACTCCGTTGGTGATGGTGGCTACTCTTTAGTACTATCTTTAGACTTATGCAAAGCCTTCGATATGGTGGATCATGAACTGCTGCTTTCAAAGCTAGAATTTAACGGTATCATAGGAATCCCCTTGCAACTTATTAAAAATTATCTAACCAACAGGAAACATTATGTGTCAGTCTTGGTGTCCAAAGCAATTATTACCAGGTAATAAAAGGTGTGCCACAGTGTAGTGTACTTGGACAACTCCTCTTCTTAGTCTATATTAATGATATGTGTTATATGAAACTAAATGGTGAACTACGACTATATGCATGTATATAAACATAATAGCTATGTTGACACAACACTCAAAATTATGCAAGAATATTTTAACATTGTTTGTCAATTCCTCAGACTAAATAATTAATGTCCAATGCCAATTTTTTTAAAAATATTACAGGTGTAGATTGATGCATATATTCCTACCGACGTTTCAACAAACACCAAATAAGTGAAGCAAATAACCTGAAGTACTTGGAACTAATATTAGACAAACATCTTACCTGGGCTGACAAACGTAGTGATATTTTAAAAAAATAATATTACCTGCAATTGGCACCCTAAGGAGATTGCATGAACATAGAGTAGCAAATGGGATTAAATCAATAGCAAGTACTCTTTGGTCCGCAGCCATATCCAATAACAGAGCCTGGTGTGGGACTCAGCTAGGCAATGTATTTCAAACCAATACAAGTAGCTCAAAATAAAGCTTTAAAAACTGTTTTTGGTCTCTCTAGGCTTTATAACACTAAAGAGATATACGTTTGTAGAAATATATTGCCTATCAGAAAACTATACTCAAATATAATAGTTGCCATACACCAATTGTTGATCAATAACAAACTCCAATCAGGCCACACAAACATGTACTTAACTTGAAGGCATGGAAACTAATACTTAAAACAGGTCAGTACCAACTATGTATCATCAACCTTTAGCTATGTTGGCTTTAAGAAATTTAACTAACTCCGAAGAGAAATTGCATTTACAAATATCAAGGTCGCTTTCAAAGAAAAGTATAAGAATGGCTTATAAGAACCATTGATGATTGTGACAATATATTGTCAGACTTGTCTAATTAACTGCATTTGTATGATTTTCTTATTTGTTTTAAATGGCTTTACTATATATACTAACATTACTTGAGTGGTCAGGGATAGTAATGCTGACATCGTCCGGCAAATGTGTTAGTAAAATTCATAATATTACACAATATTCCTATTTCTAATAGAATGGGCGCCAGCTGACTGGGTGAGCACGAAGTCACAGTTCTCAGGGTTGTGGGCCGAACGACCACGTGGCTGTATCCCCTAACACTCACTGTTAAAATTTATAGGAAAACGTTATATATAGCCAGTGTATTCAGGCTCCCCAGCACGCCTTAGTGTTACCTTTTTACTTTATAAATGAAGGATGCCTTCTTGAGGGGCGAATGACATCCTGGATAGGGCGAGGGCCCGGTATACAACACTAAAATGAGAACTCGCAAGTTTCGTTTAACTCAAGTACATTGTATTTCCGAATAGTGTACACAGTTACATGGATACAATGCAAATTAAAGCAGACCTGACTCACAAGGCTTACCAGCGGCTGTAACTGTACGTAAAAGCCAAGAATATCCCAAAAAATTACAATAGTAATTAAATATTCGAGGTCGGTAAATTGAGCTGATTGAGGGGGGGGGGGGCTGCGAATGTGGAGAAGACTGTTGGTAATCTAAATAAAAGTTCCAGTAAATTACGTTATCCTATTGCAGTTAAGTGTTCAGAACAAAGTATGAAAGTCCCCCATGATGCGACGCACATGCAGCACCTAAGACGCATGGAATGAGACTGCCGGGTGTAGCGCGGGCGAACCGCATCCTCTCCGAGAGCTCGCGCCATCCTGCGAGGTATCTTAGTTTACTGACCTCATCACATAAACACGAAATACATACAGACAATAGGACCCTTCAACGTTCGGGATGGACATCCCTTAGATTGAGGAGAGTTCAGAGTTCTTTCTTAAGCCTAATTTAAATACAAAACATGATTATGTGGTGTCTTGCAGAGCAAGTGGGATATTTAGGTCTGTTTAAATTTGGGGCACTTTATGACCGGAACGGTCAGGTTGAAAGAAAGACTAATTATTTCCCCAACCATTAATTGGCTTTATTAGACACAAAATTACACTCGAAAAATGATATACAACACTTCAAATACCCTAACCTTGCTACTCTACACCTCATTAAATATGTACGTGGCGTGCATTTATTCTGCGATTACTTCACAATCCCCTTAGGGTGAACTTCACGAACATTTACCCATGGGCGATACGTTCTAATGCTATTTAATACACATTCTAACACATTATTCCTAACCTAATTACACAGATCTCTCTAGGGACACCATAGGCACTCGGTTGTATTACTCGGTATCTGGTCATAGCCCGTTCCCAAGTGAACTATGCGGACACGCATCGGGACACACGATGTCCGTGTTCAGCGGGCAGCGACTGTGAGCCGATGACTTGATGACCGTGGCCGTGCCAGACCATGCAGAAGTGGTCCACGTCAATACCCTCCTCACATATCTAACTATCTATTATTAGCTAACTGCCAAATTCACTCATATATTTATTTAACATTTTCTCAAATGATCTCACACTTGCTGTTACTGTAAACTTAATTGTAAATACCTATTTGTATTTTATATACTGTTGTTTGTTATGTACTTTTGTATGTGTTACGTATTATCATGGATACCTCGTTGTGGTATGAAATTGGGAATAAATACTATCTGATTGAGAAAACACTTTTATTATAAGAACAAAGAACTACACTACAGAAATCACACTACTACTGACTTTTTACAAAGTATGACGGTAGAGTGCATCACCTCCCCGTAACCAACCAATAGGGAGAGACTTATAGAATTGTACCACAATACAAACTTCAATATTGCATTATTTTGTATGTGTTAGGTACTGCTTACCTTAGAGTTAACTTAACTGCATAAGTCTCGACCTGGAGCAAGATAATTGCTTACGGAGACACAACTTTATACTAACCAATAGGCTGGGCCGTTTTTACTTTTTTCGACTTTTCCGGGGGGCTTATAGCGGAAAGTATGCAAAATGGATTCAAATTAACATGTGTAAAATATTATTCCATTACGATAGGTACTTCTGCCTCCGGATTATAGTCAAAGTTTCGAGTTTGGTAGTTTTTAGTGCAACCTGCCGTATGGAAATCATGTACTAAAAATCAAACTAAAAGTATTTTTTAAAATCAAATTATAATGGTTTAATAGTCTACATAATAGATAAAATTTTGTTAGGTAGCCCCCCTCACGCGTATAGCTTTGAACAGTGAAGGGAGGGAGGTAAAATCAGTGCATCGTAACACACGTCGCAGCCATTTTAGTAGGGCTGTGGCTTCATGAGAGAACCGTTGTGTTGTGCTAATTCGCGCGTTTTAAGATGGATCGTATTCGTGAAAAGTGGAAATGTCCTTTATTTGGTGATACGTGAGAATTAAAAGGCAATATGTTGCCAACATACGAAGATGTAATGAAATTCTATGAGTGGAACCGTCGCAAAATAAAATTTGACCAAGACACAAAGAAAGAACCTACCTACAAGGAAATAGAAACCACTGTAGTTGCAAAGATTACAGAAATATGGGATAAAGCTTTTACTCCAACTATTCAAACTAAAGGAATAAAAGTGATGTTGAAGTCATATCACCTTAAATGCAAAAATCTCCTAAAATCCCATCAGAAAATTCCCATAGAGAAATTAGAAGAGTTTCACTGCACTAGTAGAATTTTGTTTGATATTTCATCTTGCAAATGTACGGATATCTCTGAATGTACTTGTCCTAAAGAGAAAAAAGTTCCTACGTGAGAGTACAGTTTCCTAATTGACAAGCGATCGACAAGCGAAATATTTATTGGAGCCATTGATACTGTTACAACACAAAAACTAACGAAAACATTGAAAAGGAAATCATGCCAGCCAAATTCAAAGTTACAGCCTCAAAAAGAAAACACACAAGAGCCCAATATTTATGTTTCATATGAATCAGAAAGCACTACAAGTACAACGGATAAAGACGATAAATTCGAGTCACCGAAGCAAGTTGAAACAACGGCACTTCTTATAAAAAANCTAATTTAAGACGTTGTCACGTCAAAAAGCTCTCCTCTGAAATCGTAGTAGACTATGATTTCCTTTCAAAGACTTGTGACAGATATAGTGTATCAGATAGAGCTGCGGCAGCCATTGCCTCAGCAGTGCTACAAACTTCCAGTGCAGAAGTTATTGATAAAAATCGGATTCGCTGAAAACGTGACCTCTCCACGAAATATGCCGTGAAGCGAGCCAAAATCTTTGAAGTACCAGCTTTATACTTTGACGGAAGAAAAGATAAAACATTGATTGTATCCAAAAAAAGACGGACAAATGTAGAGAGAGAGAGAGAGAGCATTCTTGAAGAGCACATTTCGTTGATAAAAGAACCGGAAACAAAGTTCTTGGGTCATATTGCACCAGATTCTGGCACTGCTGAATGCATAGAAAAATCCATCGCCGACTTCTTCCTAGAAGAAAATATTTCTATGGACACTTTGCTGGCGGTAGGGTGTGATGGGACAATGTGAATGTTGGTAAGCAAGGAGGCATTATTCGTCTGCTCGAAAAACGATTAAATAGACCATTACAATGGATCGTCTGCCTTCTTCACATGAACGAACTGCCTTTTCGTCACTTGTTCTTGCACATAGACGGAAAAACTTCGGGACCCCAAACACTTTCTGGTCCCATCGGCAAATATCTAGAAAACTGTGAGAAGAGGCCTATTGTAAAATTTCAACCCATTAACGCGGTGTTACCCGATGTATTGCAGAAGATATGAGCGCTGACCAAAAATACCTGTACACAATTGTATTAGCGGTAACAACAGGTGAATTCCCTTCTAATTTAGCAAACAAATCGCCAGGAAAAATGTCCCATGCCAGATGGTTAACTCGCGCTAACCAAATTATGCGGTTATATGTTTCAATAGAATCTCCTTCTCAAAACCTGATTGTTCTTGCAACCTATGTCGTCAAAGCTTACGCTCCAACTTGGTTCGCAATCAAAACATATCCATCCTGTAAAGATGGAACACGACACCTGTACCAACTCATAGCTGCCACTAGATACTTACCTACAGAACTGAAAGTAATAGTCGATCGGGTAATTAAAATAAATGGCTACTTCACCCACCCTGAAAATATATTATTGGCAATGTTGACCGATTCACATCAGCACATCCGTGAACTGGAGGCACGTCGCATTTTGAAAGCTCGAAGCAACCAAGAAAATGGACTACGAATGTTCCAAATTCCTTCTCTGAACCTCGATGCATCGTCCTACATCGAACTTGTTGACTGGCAGAATAATATCATGGAACCACCTATATTAAAACTGATATCCAATGAAGACATCAAAAAGCTTGTCGCACAAAAAGGAGAAGGTGACTTGCCTGTTCTACGTCTGCCTTGCCACTCACAAGCAGTTGAAAGAGCAGTTAAGACTGTTACCGAGGCTTCAGCCAAGCTATGCACAAAAATCGCTAGAGAAGGCTATATAAAATCGCAAATTGAGTCTCGAAGAGCTATGCCAAAGTAAAGTAAAGAAAATTTTCGTGCTAACTAAAGCTATATTTATGATATCTTAAAATATGATTTAGTTTAATGTTTATGTGTAATACATAAATATAGCAATTAAATTTGTGTTTTTTTTTTACAAATACTTATTATCCTGCCTTTTACCTCGTTGTAATAACTTATTGTAAATCACGTTTTTTTTCTTCTAAATTCCATTTTTTCAAGTCCTATCCGGAGGAAGAAGACGAAATCCTATCGGAACCATATTTTATATACAATCAAAATACATTATTATTAGGCCTTTTTCGAGATAAGCCCGAAAGAAATCAAACAGTTCTTTTTTCATACAAAAACGGCCCAGTCTACTAACCAATGTTTTTAAGCAAATAAATAAAAATAAACAAATAATAAAAGAAAGAAAGGTTTTGGTGCAGTTTTTCTTGTCCGTGTAGATACACCGGTTGTATGAAATAAAGCTTTAGTAAGGCGATAGTTATAGAATAAATATATAGTCATAGAGGAAATATTTTTTTAATCTATTGGTATATTAAACAACATGTCGCAAAGCACAATTGTGGTAATTCACGATCCAAAGCCCGTATGCCACGATGAAATTTTCCATACAGGCTCGGGCGGTAGTTTCCACGAGTCTTGTGACCCGAGCCTGCATGCACACAGTTATCGGGGGTTCTTCGAAAAAGCCTATCCAATGATACTTCTGGTGAAAGTAAAGACTAATGCATTTTTTTTATGATTTACTTCTTAAACTGTGACTCAGGAATAATTTTCATTCTAGACTTCTGCATAATGTGTTCATATACAGAGTTTTGTTGTTATAACTGCTACTTTTATGTAAAATAAAAACGAATCTTTATTTTAACTTTCACACATTAGAGGAAGTAAACATTTCTGTGGGTTTTTATTTTCTATTTTTCTTTTTAGTAGTTTTACTATCTTTCTGAAAACAAATAAACGAATTGACTTACTACACGCTCTCTGATTGGCTAAAATTTCAACCTTGTAGGAAACCTTCCATCCTGCCAATTACGAAATGGTACTGGCGATGTTAAAAATGTGGCAGCAGTATTAGGACCCTTATGTGAAGGTGGTGGTGTGAGAGCTGGAGAAGGTGCAAAGAAGGGCAGCTTTTTGAATGATGAGAAGAGGGAGAAGGCAGGGGCTGAATGATGAAGGGAACTCTAGGCCATCAGTGATTGCGAAAGAATTGGGGTGGAGCTCGTTGAAGGACAGGATGAAAGTTGAAAGGCTGGTCAGGATGTACATCAGGATTGTGAATTGTGCCTGGAAGGGGGGTGAAGGTTATGCTGTCAGAGGCAACAACAGTGTTAATCTTCAGATTGTGTTGTGGCGAATGGTGCGGGGTAGGTAGTCTGTGCTTATGAGGTTTGTGACGGTGTGCAATGTGTTGAGGGTGGAATTGGTATCTTTGTGGGGTGTTGGAAAGTTCGGGAAGGAAGTGGAAGAGGATTTTGGTCGGGAAGAGGAGAGGTGATGGCTCGCCAACAGGCGGCAGCCTAATTGCCGGCGTTGGTTATTATTATTTGAAAACGTCCATGAATATTGGCAGCAGTCGGCCGAATCTTTCCTAGANGTCGGGAAGAGGAGAGGTGATGGCTCGCCAACAGGCGGCAGCCTAATTGCCGGCGTTGGTTATTATTATTTGAAAACGTCCATGAATATTGGCAGCAGTCGGCCGAATCTTTCCTAGAACCATCCAGACAAGCGTCCATGTANTATTTGAAAACGTCCATGAATATTGGCAGCAGTCGGCCGAATCTTTCCTAGAACCATCCAGACAAGCGTCCATGTATGTTTGTATAGAATCGTCCAAGTTATATTCCTTGGTAGCATACGGGCTGTATATCGTGGTGTAGGTTAAGCTGTACTTAAATCGATATTATTATGTGTTGAAATATCGATTGACCAAAGTATCGAATTTTTTAAAATTGCGACTACACTCCATGTTTANCGATATTATTATGTGTTGAAATATCGATTGACCAAAGTATCGAATTTTTTAAAATTGCGACTACACTCCATGTTTTGCTTGAACTCAGATGACGTTTATTGTTTGGTGTGTTCTTTTCGGTCTCATTAAATAAATTGTATACGATATTACCCTTTTTCACCATTATTTGTGGTAACTGGTAAGAATGATTTTTTTTTTTTAACTTTCGATTATGTGCAACTTATACAGCATAAGCATTGTGTACGGCCGCATTTAAGGTTAGTTTTATTTATTTGTTTATTTCTATCTTTGATCACACAAATATCAATAGACACACTTATATATGGCATATGTCAAATATTTAAAATGTACGATAATACCTCACATACAGATAAGATGCATAAAACCAAAAAAATTTCTAACAAACAATATAATACTCGAGTANGTACGATAATACCTCACATACAGATAAGATGCATAAAACCAAAAAAATTTCTAACAAACAATATAATACTCGAGTACAGAATATAAACTTAATAAAATCCAAGCATATCTTACTTGTACCCTTAAACAGTGAATCCATAATTTTATTTATTTTCAAGCAACCTTGTGATTAGTATAGCATGGCATGTAACTATTTTTGTAATATGCTGGAGTTTATTATTTTTTGGAATTGGGACATAGTAGATTTTTGTCTTATTACGCCAGTGGTAGTTTCATTCTGTCAAGGGATGAGAAATAATTGTGGAATTGGATTGAGTTTATTTATTGTATAAAAAAAAGCCTCTATCTGATTGTAAACCTGTTAACACCCAAAGCTTGTAACACAGTGCAGCTTACAAGCATGCTACACATAAGGCAGTTATTTCATAGAACTTAGTGATTTGCTTTTTGCTTTGGCCAGATTTATGACCATAGCTCTTAATAATCTAGACAATTAAAAAAAGTTATATTTTTTGCGATATTTCCAATACTGATTCTGCTTCATCTCAGCAGAACAACTGCTCAAATTCTTCATGGTAATAGTTAAAATAGTAAATTGTATTTAACTGCATGTTATCTAACTGAACCTAACCCCACGATGAGTGAATCACTATTTTACATTTTTAAACTAACCTGGGATTGTAGGGTTTATCTAACCTAATCTAACCTAGGGCATTAGGGTTTTAAACTAACCTATGATAGTAGGGTTTGAAACTATGGTAGGATTTTAGTCTAACCTCGGATTTTAGGGTTTTATACTACGCTAGGCTTTTAGTCTAATCTGGGGTTTTAAACTACGCTAGGATTTTAGGGTTTTAGTAACAGTTAAACACACTGGAAACCTATGAATCAACTCTTCTAGGTAGGCGACCCATTCACCTGCCATGCATCTTACCTCAATCGACAAAACACAACAATCTACTAAAACATAAAGTAACACCGCCACATAGACGAATATCACGCGCAGAAGCACTCATTCTTGCACCCTTCAATCTTAAATCACAAGCCTTTGCACGGTAGGGATTCGGACGTCACAATTCACAATCTCAAAAAACACATCCACACTCGTTTCTGAACTGCTACTAATGGATCTCAACTTCAACGTAAAATCCAGTGACGATGACGTATACAGTAAACAGCCAATAAGGTGACTACACAATGCGCATTTATTCACATCACTAATGCATTACTTCACCAAAAATTAAGGCGTCAGACGTAAATAAAGCGGCGGGCTGCTCGTAGATAATTGATAAAATAAATTATGCAAGATAAATAAAATTGTAATGCGGCTCCTGAATATCCGCGGCCAGTAGGAAGCGTCAGAAACAGTGATGCGCAGCCATTAAACATGGCGACCTACGTACACATAGAGTCCGAAGTGCTCGTACTTTTGACAAATTTTTTAAATATGTTCTATTTATTTTAACATTAAGCCCTCTTCAATATTAAAAAGGTAAGCTGTGCAAAACCTATTAATGCTACTTTCGTTGGTCTACGACGATTCCTTCAGAAAAGCCCCTACGCTAGATAATTACCTGACATTGTATTAAGAAATTAAGAATACACTTACCTATTAATTGTGTTGTATAAAATGATTAAAAAGTGTTCCTTTCTTCCCCACCCCCTTTTCATCATGTTAAATTCCAAGTATATTATGTTTGTTTTATTTTTATTTCATTGAGTGTCCACCACTTTCCACCTATCAGCATCACCACATTTCAGCATTCATTTAACTACAGAGTGATGTCATTACATATGCCTATTATGTTTGCAATTGCCAATTTTTTTTTCTTCTAAATTTGTTTAATTTTAACCATGTGTTGTTAATCTTTTCAGTTTCCAAACATGAATGAAAACAAACCACCAACAGCAGCAAAGTATGATCCTGGTAAGAAAGATGATTTTGTCATATCCCTTACATAAATGTTTAGTGTGTTCTTAATTAATACTTTATGAACCTAACTTAAGATAAAGAAAAAAATTGTTTAATTCATTGTGCCAATATCTAGTCTGCATTTTATATTGTGATGGTACAGCTACATTCAACAACATCCTCCTTTTCACAGCAATTTAACAAACCTTGTTTTGTATGTGCAAATATTTTTATACCGTGTTATGTTAAATCAGCAAGCTTCACACCACTTACTTAACATATTTAAAAATCACACACTCAGAAAAATTGTTTTTGAGATTGGAGTATAGTGCTGTTTATTTGTAGTTTAAAATAATTTTATGAAGTATGGCATAAAAAATACTTATTTATTTACATGTAATAAATAATTTACCAGTTGAAAGTTTTTTGTCTGACATGAAATTCCTATTCCTTACATATGTTGACGCCCATAACAGCCATTGTGCCTAAAGCATCTTTCCTCCCATGATGCAATATCCTTAAAAAAAACTCATGCAAGATGCCTATGTTATAATAAATCTTGTACAAGAATTTCTCTTGCAAAACAAATCTTGTCTTTGATCACTACATGGGACATGCAGGTTGCTTGAAGGTATTTATCGTATTGGTTCTTCTACACTGGTCATGTGTTCAACTGGACAGGGTCCGTATACAAGGGTATTTTAAAAGTTTCCATACATAGCATACAAAGCAATTTTACTAGGAGGGAGTTACCAAATATATTCATTATCACCCCAATTGTGAATGTACATATCAGTGTGTTTGACCCACTCAGCTTGCATGTTGTCCACCATCTAGGCAGAAATATGATCACATACATCAAGAATGTAATATTGTAAGTAGCTAACATCCCTTATCGCTCCTGATAAATGCCTATCTTAAATTTGTCCTCCAACTAAAATTCTATCACTGTCAAGTCTTGGGTGTGTTTTGACAATTCCTTGCAAGAACTTGGCTGTCAGTCCAGTGATTGGGAAACTCGACATCCAGATGGATTCCCCATTATCGGAAAGAGAAATGCACCATAATTGTTAAGAACCAAGGACATGACGATGTCCTGGAGTATACCAAGTTATTTCTGTATATTTAAAGGTGTTTGCTGTCAAAGATGAGGCAGATGACTTTGGTAAAGCCTGCACCAGACCACCATCACTTTGTCATCACATTGCATTTTAGAAGGTTTGATACATTGGGAATTCGTATCATTCCATTGCCTGACATTTTAGCGACTTACATCACCTGGCATAAAAGTTAGCCATAAAAGTTAGCCAGCCGGTCAACAGCATGCCACGGATGAAGTAGAGGTTGTTATGGAGCTACTGTTATACCGATTTACAGAATTTAAGGTGTTTGTCCAGATTGTCCTCACCGAGATGCTGTATTTTGTAAGGCACCCACTTATTGTGCTACAGAATGCTAATGATACTGGCTTGACTGACTTCGGTCTGCGCTGATAATCTGCGGGTGCTTTTGTGTGAACTCCTAGACATCGCTGCCAGCACAATTCTTGACATTGCTTCATCTGTTTCAGTGTATGGTCCGCTGCTGCCATCCTGATCCACCACACTTCCTGTCTTTTTAAATTTCATGATCAGCTACGCTACAATGTTATGTGTAATTGTTCTGTCTGGATGCTCCCTTTTCAAAGTCTCTGTGACCTTCCTGTAAGTGCCTGGAAGATGATCTCTGTGTGTTCATCCTTTCTCAATGGCATTGTGTAACTTTATCTGAAACGAAAGTAACACTTGGTGTATGCCATGTATGGTGACTTTTGGAACACTCCTATGTATGGTGACTTTTGAATCAACCTTATATCTATTAGGGATATGAAAGTTAGACACAAAAGTAAGCTGTATGAAGGGGATTCTGGCATAACATGTTGCTGTTGAAAACACTTAAAATCTTTTAAGAATTGGAGGGGAGTTTAGATCCATGATATTAATACAGAACCAAGTTTGCAGGGATTTTTTATGTTAACTTTGTGACCAATAAATATTCTCTAAAGCCGTCAAGTACTCTCTTGCAAGAATAAATTTTGCTACAAAATTATTGTGCAAACCGTGTGTGGACTTGTTTTGTAAGAAATTTGCTTGAACTCTTGCATGAGAGTTAGTATGCAAGGTCTTGTATGAAATCCATTTGGCATTGTGTAAAAGTAACTTAATGGGCAAATTTTACCAGTAGCAGTAGCAGTAATAATTACAAAACAGCCCAGTTCTTTTGATCTTTTGCAGGTGTCAATCAAGATGATCTTATTATTCAACAACAAAGAGAAATTGAGAAGGAAGTAAGTGTCACATAGTTGAATCTAAGTTTTTTTTTTTATTTTGTGTTCTGTGCTATAGTCCATTCATGGTTACTTCACATTTTTCTGAAGCTCTGCTAAAGTTCAACTTCCAGGATATTACTCCGCCTCCTACAAACAAAGCTTAACCGAGGTCTAGAAAATTACACCAGAGGGACAACACACCGCATTCGTGCACATTCAGTATAATAATATTTTGCATAAGAACTATTTTTTATTACTAGGCATTACGAAAAAAATAACTCGCCTATTTTCTCACTGATTTTATTCATATTATTTACAAATGAAATATTAGAAAAGAACCACACACATCATTCGTGGGTTGATTTTTCAAAGGTTTGATTAAAAAAGTGTGAAGAAACCACGAATAGGCTATACAGGGTGTATCGGTACAGCGGTTACAAACTTTCAGGAGAGATAGAGTACACCTAGACGATCGGAAATCACATAGCAATGCACGGTTGGAAACGCTTTCCTGGCATGGTAGTGACGACACAAAACACAAGAAAGGAAGGACACAAACAGGGTCATCTGTTGCTTCGGTTTGCGTAGCGACATCTATCGCGTACACCAGCCAAAGACGTCCCAGAATTTTTGCTGTACTAAGAAAATAAACATGTTTTCTCAACCTGTTCGTGTCCTTCCTTTCTTGTGTTTTGTGTCCTCACTACCGCGCCAGGAATGTGTTTCTGACCATGCATTGCTATATGATTTACGATCATCTAGATGTACTCTATCTCTCCTGAAAGTTTGTAAGCGCTGTACTGATACATTCTGTGTAGTAGTAACTACTCAAAAAAGGCCAGCCATATACAGGTATGGTTGGTGTCCCTACAGGTACAGTTCCTACCAAAATTATTGTAGGAGGTGGATGGAGGTCATTGTGGACTGTATGTCAGGTAACTCTTAAGTTTTAAGACAAAATGACAACTATGCACATGTGTGGTCAGGCTTGCATAAATTCAAGAAAGTAATTTTTTTGTGGCAGTCACTGTTATTTAATCAAAACTTCAGTAGTGTTTTGGGGACAGGTAATTTATAACAGTTATCTCCCTATTAAACCCAACCTGATTTCAGTTAGTATAAGGATATTAGAAACCTTGAAACGTACATAGGACTGATTGTGTTCTCAATGGTACAGTCTGCATGTGAGATGTTGACAAGAATTTTGCAATTGTTTATGTGCATTCATCTCTCACTCCCCACCTATTCAAATTTCATGTCGTCAAACACACGTTGGGGGGCTGTGGTGGATGAGCGGTTAGCCTGCTCGCCTCCCACCAAGGTGAACCGGGTTCTATTCCCAGCCAGGCACCCCTGGATTTTCGCAAGTGGGAATCGTGCCGGATGATATCGCTGTTCGGCGGGTTTTCTCTGGGATCTCCAGTTTCTCCCGCACTTTCATTCCTGTGCTACTCCATACTCCCCTCATTTCACCCTCATCTGCTCTCAAGACCCCGATGTTAAGAGCCACCCAAATCTCTTCACTGAGTTGTCACACATGACAAAAACTATGTAAAATTGATTATTGCCACTGTGGTTCTCTGCAAAAAATTATGTTTTCAAGTCTTAAGGATATAAATAATTTTGTGATTTCATATTTTTCTAATAACAATATAAGTTGAGATTACAAATAATCTGACTTATTTTTAATGAGAGGATGTAACTTATGCTAAGAAAAACAGTTGAAAAATCTCTCCCTCGCTCTCCTACCCTCCTGC
>NQII01002687.1:102266-130860 GCA_002778355.1 Clitarchus hookeri
GAAAATTTGATAACTTTAGCTACATTTGTAGTAAAAGTTTATGCTCCATCTTGGTTCCTTATTAAGAATAAACCATCATGCAAAGATGGTACGCGACATCTTTTCTACATTATTTTAGCCTCCAGATACCTGCCAGAAGACCTGAAAAAGGTAATCGATCCTGTCATTCAACGTAATGGCTATTTTGCACATCCAGAGAGTATTCTACTTGCAATGATTACCGACGAAAAGAAACACATTCGTGAACTGGCAGCCTGTCGCATATTAAAGACACGCAGTATGCCTCAGCCTTCCACACCAAGATTGTTTGAAGTGCCGTCTATAAATTTCAATGCATCAACATATATTGATCTGATAAATTGGCAGGAAATACTAACTGAACCTCCAATTACGAAAATCTTCTCTGACCAAGAAATTCAATATTTCGTACAATCTGGTGGTGAGGGTGAACTGATGTTACGACTTCCGTGCCATACTCAAGCTGTTGAACGGGCTGTGAAGATGACGACAGAAGCTGCCACTGCTCAATGTACTAAAAAAAACACGACTAGGGGCCATAAAAGCCAAATTGGAATCGCGAAAGAAAATGCCTAAATTTGAGACAAAGGGAGATTTTCGAGCAAATTGACAATTAAAAAAAAATAATTGCCTTGTATTTTTTTTTTGTACTTTCGATTAAAGTTTATTAATAAATGTCTGAATTTTATATTGCATATAATTTATACCCTTTTACCATTAATTTAAGCTGAATATTGTGCCACTAAAAATACTGAGATTTTTCAATAAAATCTAAAATTTTGAGGCTAGTGCGGAGGCAGAAGATGTTAACCGAATTAATTAAAAAATAACACTTATTTTACCATTAGTGTAAGGCACCGATCCCCCCCAGCCCCTATTACAATTGTAAATAAGAAAAAAAAAATATTTACATACTCTCGTGCTCCACCCTAATGTACAGCTCTCCATGCTGATGTCACTTTTTTCACTACAACCTGTGGTAAGTTTGTTCCTAAAGAACTTTTGACACACAATCTTTGTAATATTGGTCATCAGCCGCATTCAGTGCACCATTTACTCACGAGGCAACATCATCTCCCCAGGTAACACCAGCTGGTTGGCTCTCCGAATGGTAAACTACTTTAATGTTGTCATCCCACTTTTGCCACTAGATCTACAAAGAAAGAACTGTCACCATCGCCTTGTTGGTTTTTTTTTTTTTTTTTTTTCATTTTTACGATTAANTTTTTTTCATTCAGTTTCACGATTAGTTCTGCAGAATACGCAATGCTGCATAAAAGTAAATGATGGTTCACCCCTCAGTTGCTTTGGTTCTGAAGTATCATCTGCTTGGTTGATAATGCTTTCAATGTGGTGTTTTCAATTATATGTACAAACATAGTTAATGTGGACATGAATATGTAGCACCGTCTGGCAGTTTTTTACTGAGGCCGTCGACACGTTGAAGACTGGCATGATGCAGGGTCTCTCTCTTCTTACAAATTTTTAACAGTAGACTATGTATCACCACAAGTCAAACATTCAATTGTCCCCCTGTTAATTTGTCAAATTTTTCCATCAAGCTGACGTGTGACGGGTACAAGGGATAGGCATTGCACTGTTTTCACACGCTGCTATAGTTGTCCTGGGCAGGCAGGTGACAACGAAACTTCCGGCGAAACACCGTCGGGGCTGTCCCGACGTATAAGGATACGCGGGGAAGAACCGAAGTTTAGAGAAACAGGGTAAGTCCCTAGAAATAGCTGATATAAGCCCTCGGCGAATCAATCAGGGGGTGCCCCCGACGAGAATTAGTGCAGACACAGCTCCCAGGAATCCCCGAAAACGTCCTACCACACCCTCCCTCCACCCTCGTAGGGGCGCACAAGCCGCTGACAAGACACAAAATCGTACACAAAAAAACGCACGAGGTACACAGGGGATTTCCCGATTTCTCTCTCGAGAAACTGCTGACACCTAGCTTGAATATAGCGGGAGACGGGTTAAATTCAGGCGCAGCCAAATAAGGAGATCAGTTGTGGTCAGTTGTTCGGGAGCAGTTGTTGACAATCAGTTGTTCAGCAGAGACGGGAAGGAGTTGTTCGGCAGCCGCGATGTGAGGCGAAGAAGGCAGTTAGTGCGAGAGGCAGTCGTAACACCAGGCCAGAGTTCAGATCCCGGCCAAGTCAATTATCGCCAGCCAAGACGGGGTTGTTCGGCGGTACAGCCGCGAGACGAGATAAGTGCAGCCGAAACTGGAGACGAGGCAAACACTAGAGTAGTCAGTCGGGTGAAAGGAACAGTGCCAAGAATATGTGTAAATTCCCGGAAACGAGTGGCAGCCCCATGCCGAGAGGCGCCAGGAGACACCCTCTCCTATAAGTAACGCCAGCCGAGGTCACCGAGAAAGTGTAAGTCCCGGGAAACCCATCCCGGACTTCCGAGAGAGTCAGTCAAAGCCCCAGGAAGAAGTGAGTACAGCACGCCAACGAGAGCCAGTCCGAGGGCCTGAAATAGGGCCACCCAACTCACCATGCCTCAGCTTCCAACGAAGACAACTCACCAAAAGCCGCATTCACAGATAAGTAGAGAAGCGTCTCCCTTCAACAACCTTCCCCGATGCATAGTATTCAGCCCACCAGCTCTTCAGGCCTACTACTTGCAGGGGGGCTCAGTCTCGCCAGTGTGTGTAAATACCTATGTGACCTTCAGACCAATAAAATACTGGAGTGTTAAATAACTGAGAATACAAGTATTTGTTTACCGCTAACGCAACAACCACAAGTGCCCTTAGTTAGTCTGCACCAAAGTAATTTAACTATGTCACCTACTAGCCACCATCCTGTATAACTCAGGTAGCCTATTAGCATCAAAGCTGCTTCCAATAAGTTTGATCAAATAAATTAGACAGTTGTGAGGATACCAAAATGTGATTATTGTTGCTATATTTGTCTGAAAAAGTTGGATAGCTCCAGTTTCCATCAAATATTTGGATATTGTATTGGTTATAAAATTTCTTTGATGTTTGACGGGCTCAGCCAATCAGAATCATCCATGACAAAAATGGCAGTTTCTGACAACACTGAACTATAAATGGCGAAAAATTTGCTGGAAACTAAATAAGTTTATCAAGATACAGTGAAATCCCGATATTTCGCATCCCGATTATTCGTATATCCCGCTAATTCGTACAAATTCGCCGGTCCCTTGAGAAAATCCCTTTAATTCTTAAAAAACCAATGCATTCCGGTCCCCTCTATAATACGTATTTATTTTGGTGCTCGAGCTCAATTAAAACGTCTTATAATTCTTATTTCCAACTTAAAAATCTCGTTAACTCGTAATGTTTTTAACCCTAGACTGTAATCCAGCTCTAGATTTATGCAATTCGGGCAGGGTAAAAAAGATCGGAAGGGCACTGAGGGACGTAGGAGGGTTTGAAGGGCAGGTTATGATGCCGAGTAGGCTGTGAGGCGATGTGTCTGTGATTCTCAGAACTAAAAGGCGCCTTGGTGTCCGGTCTACGGTTATGAGAGGGTAGGAAGGAGCATAGAGAGAGAGAGTGAAAACTTAGTCAGTTCTGTCTTAGCCATGCCTCCGAAAAGAGCTAATAAGTGTCTTTCCATTAAAGAAAAAAAGAAATCATTACCGCCGTGGCCGATGGTGATAAACAAATTGACGTGTCCAAACGTGATAACGTTCCTCCTTCCACAATAACATCAATTCTGAAGAACAAGGACAAGATCGCCTCCCAGACATCGGACAGCAAAGTAAAGCGCTTTAAGACTGGTGAGTATCCACAACTAGAAGAGAATTTAAAAAAGTGGTTTGCGCAAGCACGGAATTCTAATGTCCCAGTTGGAGGAAACATTTTAAGAGAAAAAGTAAAAATTTTCGCAGAAAACAATGGGAATTAAAGACTTTCGTGCAAATGATAGTTGGTTTGATAGGTTTAAAAAAAGGCACAGCATAAAATTGAAGAAGCTTAGTGGGAAAAGTGTGAGTGTATCGGCCGACGTTTGTTCTGAGTGGAAAGACAAATTGGGAGAAATAATAGATTCTTATGAGCCCAACAACATTTTTAATGCCAATGAGATGGGGTTATTTTATAAGTGTCTCCCCGACTGATCAATGTGTTTTAAGGAAGAAAAGTGTCATGGCGGAAAAAATAGTAAAGAACGTGTAAGCATATTGTTGGCCGCCAACATGGATAGATCTGAGAAAATAAGACCGCTCATGATAGGCAAATCAGCAAAACCAAGATGTTTTAAAAACATGAAAACTTTTCCGATGACCTATCGTGCAAACAAAAAGCGTGGATGACGGGCGAATTATTCAAGGAATGGATACAATCAGTGAATGCTAATGTGGAGAAAAGGCAGCGAAAAATTCTGCTTTTCATGGATACTTGCACGGCCCACAACAATACCCCACCGCTCAGTCATGTTAATGTTGTGTTTTTGCCTGCCAACACTACTTCTAAGCTGCAGCCTCTAGACCAGGACATAATTAAAACGTTCAAAACCTTTTAGGAAGTAGTGATGCAACTTCTTGACAGCATCGAGGATGGGGAGGATCATAAAATCACATTATTTTCAGCCATGAACATTGATCAAAAGGCGTGGCAAAGTGTTAGCGAAAGCACAATAAAAAACGGTTTTCGTGCTATGGATTCACGAAGGTGGAACTTTCATCAGCAGTTACTGAACAAGACTTAGAATGCTCTGTGAATTGGAATCGTCTTCCTCAAAATGAAGAAAATTCTATAACGTTGGAAGATTTCGTCCATTTTGACGTTGACCTAGCGGTAGCGGGAGTTCTAACTGATGACGAAATTTTGACTCCATCTCAGGACATTGAAGGTGAAGGTGATAATGAAGATGATGTACTGACAATTACACTTAAAGTGGCTAAACAATGCATCAACAACGTGCGCTATTTCTTAGCGAAATCAGACGTTGGCGATGAAGTATTTTCTGTTTTGAACATGCTTGATAAAGCCATCGACAATACCCGTCTGCAAGGCTTGCACCAAAAGAAAATTACAGATTTTTTTAACGTAAATTTTTTATGTGTTTTTTATTGATGTAATAATTGATTTATATATACAGTAATATGTAAACATAATATGTAGCCATGCGTTTATCATTACATATTAATGCAAATTTGGATTAATCTCGTTATTATGTATTTCTTCTTTTTTGCTCCCGATTATTGGTAATCCCGTTAATTTGAATATCTCGATAATTCATATTTAACATTCATTCCCTTGACAATACGAATTATCGGGATTCTACTGTAATTCATTTATATAGAACCTGCCTGAGCATAAATGCTATTTTAAGTGAATATTGCATATATATATATAATATTAAGAACTCATAGACATTAAATTTCATCGTGTAAGAAATATCTTTGATAAATAAAATTGAAATTAAGTAAAGAAGTGAAAATAAATACAACATTCATTACATTTCCTTCTGTAATTAACTGGATAGTAAGACAACAGCAGTATCTGCCTACGAAAATAATGTTTAAATAAAAATTTAGGCTAGAGCCTCCCAGTAAAAAAATTTGACAGTGTGACACATTTTCAAACACATTCAAGATTGTTTGATAAAATTTGGCGGAAGGAAAAATTTGATGGCCGTATTTCGTCTTCCAATTTTACTGTGAAATATATTTGAAGGTGAAAATTTGGCAGTGTGACAGGGACTTTATGACTGATGTAATAGTAGAATCCTAAAAAAAATTAATAAATAGATAGTTGCAATACACAACACTTTCTATGAATCTCTGTGACATTGGCAGCATTTGTATTTTTTTAAATGATGCTTTGTATGCCAATTAATGACCCACAACTTCTTTAAATCATTAAATGAAATGTTGCATTTTTCTTCTTGGTGGCCATCTTGAATTCTGTAATTTTGTCAGAAACACCTAAGGTTTAGTAATCAACAGGTAAAAAGCATCTAGGAACCACCGAAAAATATTATATATATGTATATATATATATATATATATATATATATATATATATATATATATATATATATATNTATATATATATGTATGTATGTATATATGTATATATATATATATATGAGAAAGAGATAGATGACTTTCTAGCTTGTACTAAGATGAGATTTGAATGGACATGAGAATTTGGACAAAAGGTTTCGGCACCTATGCTTGGGATTTAAGGTCTTATTTATTATAATCATTAAAATATTGTTTTTAATAGGGAGCTGGTACAACAGGACTGAAATGGAGTTTTGTAAGACCTGTCAGTGCATTTCATTAGCCATAGTCAATATCAATTTATAGTCAGCAACCTGCACCATTAATAACAAGGTTGGTAACCAAAGTATGGAGTAAATTTTTTGAATAATTACCAGTGAATTTGACAACTGAAATCATTTGTTATTGTTTAAAGTTGTCTTCATGAGTGCCATTTATATAGGCATTACATATCCATTGCATTTAAAAATTTGATGAGTATAGTATTTACATTTCGTTGTATGCACCAGTGGCTCTGTTCTGCGAGAACTTGTAAACGAAAGTGTACCTATGTATTTGCTTATTGGAAGTCGTAGGAAATAAAGTGTTGTGAAATGTTTTGCATTTCAGATCTCGGACACAACAAACTTAATTGGAATGTTGGAGCCTGTTGTAGCGTTATTAGAAGAATATGCAGATGATAACATATATAGGCAGAAAGTGCAGGACTTAATGGAAAAGTACAAAAATATTAGGAGAACTCGTCCTGATGGAAACTGTTTTTTTCGTGCATTTGGTTTTGCATATTTTGAATATCTTCTAGATAATAAGAAAGAATATGAAAGGTATGTCTTGACATTTTACTTGTATGAATAAATATTTAATATGTCTGTTTTATGTAATTTTTTTTTTGTGGTGGTAGTAATTATGAACACTGATATTTTTTGCCTTTGTTTTAACTTTGAAATTACAATCAAAACAAAAAAGTAATTGAAATTGAAACTTATGAACTTGTGATGAAATTAAAAATTACTTAAGTTGATGTGACCAACACATTTATTTCATTTAATTATAGTATTTAGTGATTAAAAAAATGTACTTTTTAGGAACTTTTAGTTGTATTTGAGACCTAATAGCAAACCTATTCTTAACCAGATGTGCAATTTTATCATTTATTTATTTGATTAAATTTTTTAGATCAAAGAAAATATTTTGAAAGTGATACTTATTACGTGCTGTTGACATGTACTGCAGATTGTAGTGTTAAAGAATAGTAGAAGTAAAGGTAATTATCCAGAGTAGCTGCTTTTCTGTAAAAAATATAAAAAATAAACCGAAAAGTGGTATATTTCCACTCTACTATTTATGCAGAACACGAATATACTAGGGGCATTAATATCCAACTAATTTCGTAATATTTGCCCACCTAATCTAACTGAAATTAACCCCACAATGAGTGAATCACTATTTTATATTTTTTAACTAACCTAGGGTTGTAGGTTTTTAAACTAACTTAGATTGTATGGTTTTAAACTAACCTAGGATTGTAGGGTGTTAAACTAACGTAGGATAGTAGGGTTTTAAACTAACCTAGGATTTTAGGGATTTAAATGAACCGTAAAACACACCGAAAGAATATGAATTAACTCACCTAGATAGGCGGCGGGTACAATTCCTCTGTCCACGACCCATTCAACTGTCGTGCATCTGACCTCAATCCACAAAACACCATGATCTACTAAATAATCCAATAACACCTGCCAAGTAGGCGAATATTACGCACAGAAGCACTCGTTCTTCAACCCTCCAATCTTAAATCACAAGCCTTTGCATGGTCAGATTCGGACGTCACAACTCACAACCACAAAAAACACGTTTGCACTGTGTCACGTCTCAACTTCAACTAATGGCATCTCAACTTCCGCGTAAAATTCAGTGACTATGACATCTGCAGACCCCACAGCCAATAAGGTGACGGCACAATGCACATTTGTTTACGTTAATAATGCATTACTTCACCAAAAATCATGACGTCCGACGTAAACAAAGCGGCGAACTGCTTGTACTTTTAACTATTTTATTTAATACGTTCTACTTATTTTAACATTACACCCTCCTGAATATTAACAACGTAAGCTGTGTAGAACCCATTAATGCTACTGTTGTTGGTCTAGGACGTTTCCATCAGAAAAGCCGCTACTCTGGATAATTACCAAAGTAAAGTAAAATTACTTACTTTGAGGAGTGGGTACAGCATATTTTCTTGTATTTATGTGGTTAGCATCTATGTCAAGATAATTGAATGCTAACTCAGATAATGAGTGATGTAAATTGACCAAATCAAGTTTATCTTGCAAACCAGCTAATAATAATTGAAGATTTTTCCCTATATATATTTTCCAATTTCAGACAAAAATAAACATCAAGCAGGAAATTATTATCTTTGCTTTGAAACAATCTACCCAATTTCAAACATGTTATGCTTGAACATGTAAATACCAGTAACACATTTATTGTTAGTTGTGAAAATGTATGAATGAAGTTTGACAAGAGCAACTAATTAGGTTTCCTGTTTGATTATGTAACTCTTAATCGTGTTTTATGGTGGTAGGACATAATGAAAGCATAAATGCAAGTTTTTTTTCTCAGTACATGCACTCATTTGCAAAACAAATTGATCACAATGAAGGAATAACGCAAGTACGATGAAGGTTGCCGCACAGTATCTTCATAGCCTGACGTGTGTCCCATTTGCGTTTAATGCGGTTTGTTCGCACGGATGTGCCACTAGGGGGCATACATGTCTCCCTCATTCATAGTTGAAAGACACTGAATAAGGCCTTAGTAGGAGTGTGAGCCACAGAGTCAAGTTCAGTGAACACGCAGTAAGCCCCAGAAGTGCGTTCAACAAGCCTTTGCCCAGCTTGATGAGTTTGAGAGAGGCAGGATCGTTGACCTTTGAGAGGCAGGTAGGTCATTTCTTCTGCTGGATGTTTTGGCATGCATAAATTGTCAGCTTGTGTATCATTTCCACTGTTTGTCATGTAAGATGGATGAGAATAGTATTCATTTTCAAGCAAAATTTGACGACGATGATGGTACTGTACCTGACGAGAGTAGTTTCCTGTTATTCCAACCGATGGCAAATTTAGTTTGGAACATTTGTGGTTAATGGGGATTTTCATTGGCCGCATACAGTATATAGCCATTTGCCTTTAAAAACAATTATTATATTTGTTAGTTTCCATGAATAGTACAAATTTCCTTGATATTCTTTTTATATAATTATTAAAACTTTATACATTCCTTTGCCTGTCAATTTTTCAGTACAATTTATAAACCAAAGTTGAATATCATTTTTGTATATTTTACAGACTCGTCTTATCATTCAGTAGCTCGGCCCCCTCCTCCCTTTATTGCCGCAACTTTTTTTTATTATTTCAATTTTGTTTGATCCTTGCTGTCAGCTTTGAAATAGTCATTCTATAAGTACACCTAACTTGGTACTATCCAAAGATGATATATTGTCTCTAATGACATCGCCCCGCTAACTATCTACCCAATCTCGTATTAGCAGCCACAAGCATCACTTGCACTAGTACTCACGTAGTTCGTAATTTGCACAAAAGATGTCAGCAGGTAATCTGTTTGGGAACAGGACAGCGCTACTCATTCAGTTCGTTGTTAAAGGAATAGATGGCACCGTGATGCGTAAATGTCATTAGCAAGTTCTTTTTTTTTTCTGCTTTGCCTAGCGTTTCTGGTCTCTTTATGTTGTAGCAGTGCAGTTTTAAAAGTAATATGACGAGTTAAAAATAACGAAAGATTCAGGACCACAGGCAAGGTACATTACATTCATTTTTCAATGCCGGAAAAACAGATACACTACAAAATAAAACTTGGCAAGAAGTGGGCGAGTAAGTGAGTGAAGAGATTTGGGCATCTTCACAAGAAGTAGAATAGAATACTACATCACCATTATTTCCAGCTCCAGGTACGTGCAAGGATAAACAGAAAAGTTGCTTGATGATCTCGTTCAGGTAGGCACAACTAATAATGCCAAAGATGAGGAATGCAGGCCTAGTGATAGAAATAATCTTTACGCAGCTGTAACAACATTTCTTTGTGTTGTGTTAGTGCTAGGCCTATTATGCCTATGTTGCTTTCATTTTTGTCTTATTATAGTGGAGACATGCTTTGTATTTTTCAGCTTCGTACCAATTTCATCATTTGATGTAAATAAAATGTTGTGTAAGCATACAACACATTCAATTATTTGTTAAAACATTGTAAAAAACTGCACCCTACACTAAGGTTTAGAATTAATATTACTTGTGTTTCATCATGTGAAGTATTTTGAATTATTTCTTGCAGAAAGTTTTACAATTCCCAGACTTCCTTTCGAATAATCCCCGTGATTAGAGAGCCACTAGTCCCTTTCACCTTAATATGTTAATTAACTCCTGCATGTAAGAAACTTGATCACATCTCCATTGTTCACAGATTTCTTAATGTCTCAATGTAGGTATCTGTTATGCTGTGTTTCCAAATGTTTATCATACATTGAGGAAAATTATTGCCTAAAACTTATCTCTCTGTGTGTATATGTGTGTGTATATATATATATATACACACACACATACATACATACATACACACACACACAGACATATATACATGAGGAGTGGCTGGATCCGCCCCGGAGCAACAATAGATGTCGAGTAAAACAAACCTTGTATATTGATTGAGTATTTAAATGAAATTGTAAATATTATATTATTTTGTAGATCTTCTGTTATTGCTCACACACATTTTTAATTCATTTACAATATAAATTTAAGGTAAACCATATTATTTTACATGTCTGCATCTATGCATTTTCAGAACTTGCTTAGCCTGATTAACCAAATGTATGAAGAACTAAATAACTTAACTGTTAAACAAATTCAACTTAATTAACTTAAATATAAGTTTGTACCAGTGCTATTCTTTTTTTCGAGCAAAGATGCCATTTCATTTCACATGTCTATTCCCATTACAGAGGAAACTACACAGAAAACATTGCTATTGCAAACTGTGTTAAAAAAACTTCATCATATTTAAAAATTATAAAATTTTTATTTATTCAAAAAGAAATGTTTGGATTGTATGATTCTAATTACATTTCTTCAAAGAAATACAGTATATGAGCACTTAAGTTGTTAAGGTGCACATCTGCCGTTCAATATTTGAGGCACAAAAACAAGGGTGTAATAAGGGTGACAGTGACTTACGCATCAAATGCCTTAGTACCGCTGTGTGCAAAGCATTGAACCAGCATTCAAGTTTTCCATCATGCTGCATTTAACTATGGAACTTCAATTGGTGACCCAATAATTTTATTGGTGGAAAGTTTCTAGCATAGTTCATTGCATTTGTCAGTTATAGTTTTCTGTGTATTCACTCATTAATTGAGGCAGCAGTTTGCAATAGCTGTTTCCAGCTATGTTGCAGGGACCAGAATTAGCATTTCCATCATACAGAATGTATTGAAAGTACAATGCCGACCTATTTTGAATCGATGTTCTTTTTGTGTATGATGGATGTTGGGAGCACGTGTAGTAGGTTATTAAGAAAATGTGAACTTAAAATATTTAATGTGGTTCATATTCATGGTGTTTGTTTGAATAACCCAGTTTATTAAAATTTTATGTACTGTATATAATACACGCATTGAACCTGCATCTTATGTATCTGTCAGTTTGACAATTTTATGTATTAATGTTTTGTATGATTTTTTGTTTATAATTAGGTTTAATGAAGTAGCACAAAAGAGTAAGGACGATTTGGTGTCACTTGGTTTCCCGCAGTTTACAGTTGAAGACTTCCATGACACTGTAAGTGCACCCTATAGACCATTTAACTTACGAAGGCAAGATTTTGACAGCAATGTGTGGTAACGTGACATAAATAAAACTAACACACCATGTATGGAATCTTGTATCAACTGACATGTGAACAAATGAAAGTGTATATTATTTTGGCTATTCTGACAGCCATGCTCATGCACAACAGACCGTGGAGAACTATGTGAACAGGAAAAAGTTCTATGTATTAATATGTATTTTTTTTATGTTATCACAAAACACCTGTTATTAGTGTGACAATCTAAACTTAGTGCCAAAGTATTAATGTATAATGTTTCAAATGAAATGCATTTTAAAAGTTATGTGTTCATTTAGCCTCATTTGCCTCCCTCCTAGACACTTAATACTATAGTCGGTTCACGACTGGAAGAAACTTTTGAAAATCAACCTTTGAAAAAACACCCTAGCCTTTAGCGACATGCATATAACATTACAAACAGCGGCGAGCGCGGATACAGTTATCCCGTCAGGTTGCCAGCACAAAGAGAGGAAATAGTTCCAAAGTTTTAACGTAATTGTTAATTTATCGCTTACAAATGGGTGTCGAAAAGAATTGTATCTTATTATGCCAATTATTAATGACGTGATGCTAACACATTTAGATTTCATCGTTTCTTGCATAGTCACAAGATTACGCTCAAGGTTAAAGTAACGCGGCCATTTGTTTACTAACCTTCGTAGTCCTTGTGTTGTTGACACACGTGCCAGAGAATTTGTGCGATTATCTTGTTTAACCTATAATAATTCATTTGTTTGTCTTATTTTACTAATATCCGCTCTTTATTATTTGGTTTTTAATAACGTATGATTTTAATTTGTGCTCACTTTCAGTTCTAATTTCTTTTGTTTTTATGTGTTTCGTGCACGTGTCTTTCCTTTGCCTCTTTATTCTAACGTTGCAGTATTTGCATATAAGAATTGTTTTCACATTGTCGAAGACGTAGAATCCTTCACTCGCAAACTCTGCCATCCTGTCGAAAACCGTCACAACCATTTTTTAATAACGTTTTACAATTGCGCGAAACATCATACTCAACCACCACGCCATTTTAACGTCTGTAGCAATTCCGATCAATACTGATGATCTTGCCTTCGATGTACGGGAATTTATCGATAGTCACTAACAATCGATTGCAAATAGACAACAACTATCGATTCATAAAAATACTCGCATTTTGGGTTTATAATATAAATGAAATGTTTTTTCGCTGGCATCGCATATTCTTTTGTGTGAAATTCTTAAGGTTAAAAACTTTACGCTTGTGGAATATCCATTAATAATATGTACATTACATGACTTTTATAATGGGCACGTGCATGTACGAACTCATGTACACACACAGTGGAATGTAAACATTGCATGTAAACATTGCCATGTGACTGTCACATGGCAATGTTTGTTTACCTTTGGCGGAAGGATACGAAATGGGCTTGAAAGTAAATCTTTAGCAGGGCTTCAAGAAAGTCTCTTCCAGTCGTGAATTGACTATAGTGCTCCCTTTTATCATGCACATGCTCAATGTTAATTTGATGAGGCTGCAGAACTTTCACATGGTATTCTAAATATTTCTACATTAATCTTACACAATATACAGTCAATGCTCATTTCTAAGACCCCTGGAATAGCGACCCTTTCAAAATAACAACCCTTTTTTTGTGGAACCAAGAAAAAAATCTAATTAAAAAGTTTTTTTCCAATAACGATCCCTTTGATATAACAACTGTTTTCCTGGGAAACATGACAGGTCTTAGAGTCAAGAGTTTACTGTATTTGAAACCCACCGGAGTTAACAGCCATTAGCACCATCATAGCAGGACTGGCATAGACAACCATGAGGGGTTACCATGGTAAGGGACATACCAAAGGGAGGCTGTACAGCAATGAGTCCAAGCCAGGTTCCCAACCAGTAGTGAATTGGTGGGAACTAGCCTGCATGAAAGTTATTTTGAAAGGGGAAGGACAACAGATCGACCGTGACAGTCACAGTGTTGCCAGATACGGATGCTATCCTATAGTTGCCATATCATTCTTGCCACTTACGAGACAATATACATATTGTGCTTAGACAAAGACTAATGTTTGAACTATGTGTTTTACATTAATTACTCTAAGCTGGTATTGGCTCTCAAGACCTCAATTTAAGAGCCGCCCAAATCTCTTCACTTAACTCTAAGCTGGTATTTTTAGTATACTGTTAGTTTTTTTTTTTTTTTATCCAGCTGCTAGTTGGATATTTGCACCAATCTTTCAAATAACACCCATAAATACATTTTTTAAATAAATTGTATTTATAAATTGATGGTACATTACAAGACTGGCAAAATTGTGTTTCATTAGAACCTGCACTCATTCTAATGTGGTTCTTCTGTATTGGCAATCACTTGTTCGTACATTGTAAAATTCATTTTGAATGTTTAACCAGAAGACGAGTTACACAGTACTACCAAATTTCTTCTGTATACTAATATTTTAGAAATTTTTACCACTTTTGTATTTGAATAATTACATTTTACAGTTAGTGCTAATTACAGTCTAAAGGAAAATAAAATTATTTGTGTCCTGCTGTCTTGTGTGCAGTTCATGGAAGTAGTGGGGAAGGTCAGAAATGCTCCACAATCCTTCTCACAAAGAGAATTACATGAGTTGTTCAACCAACAAGGCTACTCCGATTACATTGTGGTCTACCTGCGTCTCATAACATCAGGACAGCTGCAGCGAGATTCAGCATTTTATCAGAATTTCGTTGAAGGGGAACGTTCCATAGAAGACTTCCGGCACCAGGTAAATATCAATATGTAGCTTTAGATATTTTTCGAAGTCCTTAGTTTGTGGTTTTTTCACATTTCACACGGATTTTTTAAATAGGTTTTGGAAAATGGTTCCCAGCCCTCTCTGTTACACATGTTCTTCCCCTCACCTTTTTTTTTTCTTAATTTATCTCTATGTGTCACATTTAAATCTTCTGAGTAAGTGGGCCAGTTAGGAGCCAAACTTGTTACACATGTGATGTACAAGCCCAGCTTTATGTACACTTTCCAAATTTTAATTTATGCTCACCAATGAGAATCGGAAATTTTGGGAAATGGTACGACTGGCAGTGATGTTGGAAATCTTACAGAAACTTGTATATTGATTTGTACACTGATACAATTCATTGTTTTTTATCACGTAATTTTCAATAAATTTTATAAATGTCTCATACTATTAAAGAAATTGTTAACCTGTATTTACGATAATGCAATTTGATAGTAGGTATACGAACTGAAAATTTTGCGCACTAATATTCTAGTGCATTATTTTTTTTAATTAAAAAAAACATCATAAAGTACTAATATAAATATCATTCAGCATTAATCCGTACAATTATAGAAAAATTATTAGAACAAAATAATTAAGACAGAGGGCTGACAGAATTCCGTTATATATATATATATATATATATATATATATATATAATGGAGCTATAAAAATCAAGCCAGTGTTTATGTTTATTTAAATTTTATGCAGTTTCAGACAGGTGATTTTTTGCAAAACTTGGGAAATCATTATACAGGACCACCAAACTTTGTGCAAAGAGGTATCTGAAAGGCGATCAGGAAAGGTGTGAGAGGGGTAAAAATTTGAGTGGTGTGGGAGGGTGGAGTATATGTAAGTGGTTCTCAAACTATGTAGTATATACCTCGGACCACTAGGTGTATACTGTCAACTACTATGGATCACCTACATTGACACACCTTCAACTCAAGTGAGAAAATGTTTATTTTATCAAAAAAAAAAATGTTAAAAAAATATACAAAAAATGTTATTTTACTGTATTTCAAAACACAATAAATTTTGGTAAGTCTTTTAACAAAATGGAACAAACCACATTATTAAGACTTAAAACTATGTATCTCAAATCAACGAAAATATGTGATGGCAGCTATAGAATGTTTTGCGGACCATGCACAGTAATGACCTAGCCTCCGCTCACCGGTAGTCCGTGGACCANCTAGAAAAATCGTGCATTATAGGCGGGAAAACCTTTTAAACGGGAACCTTATAAGCGGGTTCTACTGTACTGTATTTCAAAACACAATAAATTTTGGTAAGTCTTTTAACAAAATGGAACAAACCACATTATTAAGACTTAAAACTATGTATCTCAAATCAACGAAAATATGCGATGGCAGCTATAGAATGTTTTGCGGACCATGCACAGTAATGACCTAGCCTCCGCTCACCGGTAGTCCGTGGACCACACTTTGAGTATGACTGGCCTAAATGGTTAGGAATGGCAGTAAGGCAGGGAAGGGGCAACACAATCAAGTTCTCGTGGAAATTGAAGTGGTGAAGTAGGGTGGGGTACCATGCAATTAGCTTAAATAATTTGGAATGGTAGAGGTGCATGTAAAAGTGGGGTGGTGAAAGGGGAGGGGGTAAAGTTATCACGGAAATTGAATTGGTCAGTTCAACTATGGCTTAAACAGTTTGGGAATAGCAAAGGAGTACATAAAAGAAGGGTAGTGCGAATGTAAGTGCTCAAGTAGGGTGGGGTAAATGGTAAGTATAAAGTCTGTACTTTAAAACATTGTGGTAATAGCTGAGGAGGGTGTACATAAAAATTAATGAGGTTGTAGTCATCATGAGAATGTAATTAGTCAATCAGTGTGGGGTAAGTACGAAGTTTGAAGCGTGTGTATTAAAGAGTTTAGAAATAGCAGAGGGGACTCTTGAAAGGCATTGAGAGTTGGATTGGGGAGGGGATGGGGTAAATCATTGTGGAGATGGAAGTGGTTAAGTAGGGGGGAGCTGCATATCATAGTATGAAGCCTGTAGCTGAAACAGTACTGCTACTTACAGAAAATCATTCACTTACAGTATATAGTATGAAAACTGTGAAGTGACTTGCAGCCAGAAATTAATCCAATCAAAGCAAACTCAAGCCCACTGTAAAAACAGTTTTTTTTCTTTTCTTTTTCTTTTTTTCTTTCTTTCTTTTTTTCTTTCTTTCTTTCCCGCATGGTGTCTGGAAATTGGGTAATGCTGGAAATGTATGGGATTTGAAATGTTGCAGGATGTGTACAGGGATTTTTCTGAACTGCAAGAATTTTTTTCTGCATTATAAGTTTAGAAAGCGGACCAAGGGAAAGAATTTACACCACCTTTAAAATTGGAGATATCATGGTTGACAGTCAATAAAAGTGTCACGGTTGCACAAAGAGAAAATGGGAAATAATGAAAGGATAACGGCAAAGCCCCATACTGTGAAGGATGTGGGCGGCAGGAGTTTGTTCATTGCCGCAGGGAGGAGGTGGGTAGGAATGACTAAGCCTTCTTCCCATCACGGACTGAATCTGACCGTCTCTTGGTCTGGTTGTATACTGCAGATGTTATTGTAAAGAATGTTGTGTGTGTGTGTGTGTGTCGTCACTGTTGTACAGTAGTGTAGTGTGGCTGCTTGTGCAAGTTTACTGTAATCTGTGCCAGATGACTTACATGCTGAAGAATTGAAGCAGAGAATTCCATTGTAATTGTACCACGTGGTAAATTGCATTAATTTGACGTGATATGTACATGCTTGAAACATGATTTAAAATGTTTAGTGCCAAAATTCAGTTAATAAATACTGCATTCTCTACATTTGATACCATGAGCTGCTACACGTTTTCTTATTCATCTCGTGTACAATGACAACATAAACCACAACTATAATTCATTCCCAGTCGCCTCACACTTTTCTGAAGCTCTGCTTAAGTTCTACTTCTAGAATATTCCTCTGCCTTGTGCAAACTAAGCTTAACTAAGTCGTCTAGAAAATTACACCAAAGGACAACGCACCGAATTCGTGCGCACTCAGAGGTAATGATGTTTTGCATGAGAACTATTTCTTACTAAGCGCTACCAACACACAGGTTTTCCCATTGTTTTTATTAATATTTATTATAAACTAGCTTACCCGGCTATGCGTTGCTGTGGCATAAAAGATTTTGGTTCTATTCATTTCTGTGAAATTAATTGAAAGAAGTATATGTATTTTCAAAATATTTAAACAATCGAAAAAAACATTGAGAACAACAAACTGAAATGTTCAAACAGACAGCTGTCAACAAAGGCGCTTCCTGACACGAAAGCATGGTAAAAATGAACTTTTTGCAGATTTTAGTACCTTTGCAGGTAATACAGATAAAAAAGAAATATGTACAAACCTTTAGTGGGAATGAAAGGAAGGTTTATAAAAAAACGGAATGAAAATTGGTTGATTTTTTCAGGAGTTATATGCGTCCGAACAAACGGACACAACATTTATATATATATAGATGAAATACTAAAATTTATAAATAAAATACAGGTATAACTTAAATTTAACAAAAAATAAGATACTTTCATGTTAACAGAGGTATAAAACGTTTATGATATTGGGCATATTTAGGAAATAACTAAACACTGCATACATGGGGTGATATTTCAAAAGTTTGATTCCAAAAGTTTGGAAAACCAAATAACGAATAGATCGGTCAGAAACTACCCAATCACGAATCTCTTACAGCTAATTTTGACATCATGACTGGCATGGACATGCTTATCAAAATTTGTTTCAAGTAAGCAAATAATTTGCATATAGTTTAGCTGTGTAATATACTGTTCCTGAGGAGTTACGTGGAATAAGGCTGTAAGAAGGAGCGACGATGGAGTGCAAGGTTGGTTTAGTAGGAGTTCTCTTAGAAAACCTGTCAGTCACAGGCAAAGTCTGTCATGTTTCTTGCATGCAAAATTTGAAGGTTATTCCACTGAGAATCGAAACTTGTTGTGGAAAGCCTGCATGCTAAACACACAGCCAACTTGTTCTCAAGTCTTCAGCATGACCCATTTATATGCATTGTGCCAGTACACAAGTTGTTTTGAGCTCATTATATTATTATAAGTCTGTGCATAACCACGCAGCATTAAACATAACGTAACCAATACATTACATTGATACCAGATGTGTTGTGTGTTTTTTCAGGAAGTGGAACCTATGTACAAGGAAAGCGACCACATTCACATAATTGCATTGAGCACAGCCTTGAGTGTAGGCATTCGAGTGCGTTACATGGACCGAGGGGACGCAGCAGAAGTGATAGCACACGATTTCCCTGAGGGATGCAACCCCTTGATTCACCTGCTCTACCGCCCAGGCCATTATGACATACTCTATATTTAAGGATGATGTCTGGGTGGTTGAGTGTATGAGTGCGTGTGTGTGCATGTAATTGTAATAGAATTTATCATTCATTGAATTTTTAAGAAGAAATATAAATAAATTGCTTGTTGTACTTTTACAAAAACAGTTTCTCTATTTTTTTACTTGCCACATTAAATATAATGCCTTTTGTAAGTTCACGAAAGCCTTGTGAAAATTTTAAGTCTTATTTATAAATACATCACCAGTGTTTCTCTTACATAAACAAGGTTTTACTTTGATGTGTAATGGCCGGGAAGCTTGGCGCGTGACCTAGTGTACAAGGGGGCTCTTTAATGTTGGTTCAAACCGAGAACCCTGGGTGGCCTTATGGTCTGATTATCGGGGGTGCGTCATAGCTCGGAGGGAGCCAGTGTACAGAGTCAGCCTGGTTGGGCGGCGGCAAGCTATGTAGGTGTCTTAAGGCGGCGTGGGTGGCAGTGAATGCTGGCTTACCACCTGTAGATTGGCGCTGTAGCTGACCACTGGCAGGTTGTGGCGGACAACTCTCCAGGCCCCGTCCAAGGGCGGCTGATGTGCGGCTGGCGGTGGCTTGTCCAGGGGCTGCTGGGATACGGGCGACGGCAGTGTGTGCTGGCATCCAGTAGCTGGTGTTTGCGAGGCCCAGTCCTATCGGCAGTCCGAGCCGCAGGCGGATGACGACGGGATGCAGTGTGCTGGCGATCTTCCGGTGGTGGCTCTAACAAGTTACAAGGGAGGACTGAGGAGTAAGGCTCCTGCAGTCAATGGGCGGCTTGTGCCTGATCCCTGGCTGAGGAAAGACTGAATGCCGACTGGGAGGGGTTACCTGGCAATTAGTTGGCTGTAGGAGCCGTATATGCCTTCTTATAAGCCCACTTAGTCCCTCCTCGTCGGGTGAATGGCAGTAGGTTAGGTACTAAGGGTCGTTGCAGCAAGTAAGGGGCAGGTGACAGTAATTCCCTAACTAAAAGTACCCAGATGCGATAACGTCACACCTCGTCAGGCCTGGTACTTCAACTGGTGAATCGCAGGCTGTGGATGGAGCAGGTTAACTGACTTGGGGTGGTGCTAAGGCTTTGTTGTGAGCCACTCAGAGGATACGGGTCACACGTTATCAGGCCTGGCACTCCAACCGGTGAATTGCACGTGGTGGATGGAGTGGGTTAGCTGACTTGAGTGGTCTAGTTGCTTCAGTGTACCGAGTAGAGGGCTCTATCATACGTGTGCTCCAAGTGCCTTTGCGCACTGGGCCCAACAAATGGGTGGCCGGAGAATCGTGTGGTGTTTGGTGACGTACTAACTACCTAGTTATGGGAGCCCGCAATTCTACCCTAGTGTTGGCAATGGTTTGGCAAGATCCGGTCACCTGCCGCTCCCTTGGGGGACTGTGTTTACAGGGGGGTTGAGAGGTACAAATCACCCTTGGAATTATAACGCAGTGTGTCGACTTGAACGTATTTATTCTCTGGAGAATTAACATGGTGACCAGTACTAACTCCCTAGGCTTTCGTAGTTACCAAGCGCTTGTGGAAGTTACATTACGGACAGGTGAAGGGGACCTGTTAAAGCAAGAGCAAACCTAAAGCAACTAATTAAGTAGTCGTGAGAAAGACTCAAACCCTACTGTCGCCTAGTATGGTCCTGAAGGGATGGGGTGTGATACTCTCAAGTGGAGTGCGTGTCTCCGGGGTTGAAGTAAGCTTCTCTGGTAGTAGACCGGTAGCGGCAAAGAGCCCCAGCACGGCAGTGGTAGGGCAAGCTGCTGAGTTGCCAAGGCAGAGGAAGCCAATGTGATGACAACTGGACGTCAACTGGCGTTCTGGGAGCAGACTGGTTTCCTCCTTCAGCTTCCTTCGGGCATCTTCGGCCGGCCAGCTCCTCCCTGTGTGGGTGGCGTCATCCCCTGCTGCTCTCTCTTGGCAAGGGTTGTAAGCGGGGTAGCTCTGTATTGTGGGTGGTATCACGGCGCTCACTTAAAGGGCACAGGTCGGGCTCTTTTCAGGTGGCGAGGCAAGGGCGTATGACTTGACATTCGTATTTTATTGCTACTGGCAACGGTGGGTAGTATTCATCTCTCGGGTGTAGCAGTCCGGGTTCGTTCCCCGGTGAGGGTGTCGTGGCTTCCCACGAGCTGAGTTGAAGTCGTATATAGTCCATTGCCAGTTACACGTCCTGCGTCAACTTAGTTAACTATTTTTTCATGAAAAATGTGATATATATATATATATATATATATATATATACATATATTATAACCTTCATAATTTCTGTATATTTAGTGAACCAGGCATTTTATTTATCCCCAATGGTCATAAGACATCATCATACATCACTTCCCTCACTCATACTAAAAATATAAATAATTTCAGAATTATTATTTTTAATTATGTATTAAATAAAACTATAATACCCACCTTATATCCTCCCATCCTTATTTTTTTCCCTTCTTCTCAGATCCATAAAAGAAAAAAATAGAAAACGGTGAAAAATGAGTTATTGCAAAATAAATTATTAACCTTCCTTTTCCTATTACCTTTCAAAATGTAGAGGAAAAGAATTTTCCATTCTTAAAATATATATCAACAGTGTTTGGGCATGTGTAAATATGTATGAATAGAGTGCACTGTGGATGGAAGTGTACAGTTTGGTAAACTGAAATTGTGACCTTTGGCTACCCTGCATGTGGACCTAATTAATTCTGGTTGCTAAAGATGGGAACACTTGTCTTCTTCAGTGTGTGATAAGAGGGTGTTGGTGAACCTCTTGTAGGTAAGATGCATTTTGCTTTTATATAATTTTTAGTAATGGATGTTGTTATATAATTGTGCCAATTTCCAGTTATTTGTTGTGGTCCTGTCAATGCGACACCATGTGCACAACATGGTAACTTAGGGATAGGTAATATTTTGTGTCACCAGTGACTTTGTCACTGTTCCAGGGTTGTCACTGTCACGTGTCGTGACCTAAAATTCCAGGTCACTGTAACAGCGACCAAGCTAACTGGATCCCACGAATTGGTGACTAGTGCCTGAAATCATCAGCATCACTTGTCGCTGTTGCTCTGTCACAGTTCCTGCTGTACACTTTCACTGGTACTGGCAAAGATTAGATGATATGCTGGCTGAGTCAACGAGTCGCAGCNCACAGTTCCTGCTGTACACTTTCACTGGTACTGGCAAAGATTAGATGATATGCTGGCTGAGTCAACGAGTCCCAGCTGACTACCCAAAGGCACTTCAGTGAAAAGAATCACATAAAGATGAAACACAGCCAAAACATGTGCAAATTTTATGATATAACTGACGTTTAAACAAACTTTAAATACATTTCAAACAAAATAAATGAAATTCACTACACATCTACGTCTGTAAAGTAGGAAATATTAATGTTTAGATTATTTTAAATTACATTTACATAGAAGAAATAGCACATAGAAAAATTACCTAAAACTCAAAATATTAAAATTTAGGGCATTTATACATGATAAATTATTTATTTTGTGAAATTAGTTTTAAAAAGTATATTTGTATCTGTCGTGAATATATCTATCTATAGTGCATAAACTGACTGTCTCGTTTTGGAACAGAAGCCTCGTGAAATTATGATGATAGTTTTATAATTTGTATTTAAATGATTCTATTGTACACTAAATTCTNGGAACAGAAGCCTCGTGAAATTATGATGATAGTTTTATAATTTGTATTTAAATGATTCTATTGTACACTAAATTCCATAAAAATACATTATAAAGTTTGAACTGTTTTTTTTTACTGTTATCCAAACAATTTATTATTGTGGTTTACAAAGAAAGGCATCCATAGAGAAGGTACAGTGAATAAAATAGGGGTAGATGACAAGCAGTGACAGTCACTGCTATTTGTTACTGCGACTTACGTGTCTCTTTCACTGGTCACCATTCCGGTAATGTTTTCACTACTCCCATTTCAACCAGCAGTAAGTTATCCCTTTATCTCATGTACAAAAGACTATGGANTCACTACTCCCATTTCAACCAGCAGTAAGTTATCCCTTTATCTCATGTACAAAAGACTATGGATAACATACCTTTTCTTTAGTTCCAAGCAGTACTCGCACTTTGTGTACACACAATGGAATCTCTCTTTTTATCACGTTCTCCTGTTCTCCCCACTCCTTTCCTAACATAAGTTCTTGTTTCTTTGTATGATATGTAGTTGTGAATCCTGTGAATGTAATGAAATATCTGTAGTGATTTGTTCACTCCACCCCTTCTTAAGTCGTTCACCTTATTGACTCTCTTCACCCCTTCTCAACTGCCCTTTGATCAGATCCTGTATTCCACACAAAATTTTCCTTATCTTTGCTAACATTTACCCTACATCCTCGAAGCAGATGATGTGTAAGATGTCAAATTGAATACAGTATTCACAAAATTTTTATTTCATAATTTTTCTGCTTATGTTTTGCTTAATGTGTGTAGGAATAGTGCAAGCCTCCAGAAATGCACAATTGTTAAGGTATTTGTAAAAGTTGTAATAAAAATATTATTTTATAACAGTTTTAAATATTATGCAATACTTATTTTGTAATGATGGAAATACGTAAATGCAATCTATATTTTTTAAAGTTTGCAAGGGGTATGAAGCTCTTAATAGGTACCCTGAAAGAAAATTTCCATGCACCATTTATAAATATAAGGAAAGGGATGGTTCCAGAATGTTTATTCCAATTTTCAATTACCAGAAAAAATTTTATTCTTTTGATTCTTTTCGGTATCCAATATCTTCAATTTCAACACACCATAAATAGCAATAACTTTTCAAATAAAAAAAAAATGTGCATATTCAAAACAATACCAAAACACTTTTAGTTAATAAAATACGAGTTTGTCATCACATGTATAATCAAAAAAACAACACAAANGACCTAAAATTCCAGGTCACTGTAACAGCGACCAAGCTAACTGGATCCCACGAATTGGTGACTAGTGCCTGAAATTATCAGCATCACTTGTCGCTGTTGCTCTGTCACAGTTGCTGTGCTGTATAAATGTGCACAGTTCCTGCTGTACACTTTCACTGGTACTGGCAAAGATTAGATGATATGCTGGCTGAGTCAACGAGTCCCAGCTGACTACCCAAAGGCACTTCAGTGAAAAGAATCACATAAAGATGAAACACAGCCAAAACATGTGCAAATTTTATGATATAACTGACGTTTAAACAAACTTTAAATACATTTCAAACAAAATAAATGAAATTCACTACACATCTACGTCTGTAAAGTAGGAAATATTAATGTTTAGATTATTTTAAATTACATTTACATAGAAGAAATAGCACATAGAAAAATTACCTAAAACTCAAAATATTAAAATTTAGGGCATTTATACATGATAAATTATTTATTTTGTGAAATTAGTTTTAAAAAGTATATTTGTATCTGTCGTGAATATATCTATCTATAGTGCATAAACTGACTGTCTCGTTTTGGAACAGAAGCCTCGTGAAATTATGATGATAGTTTTATAATTTGTATTTAAATGATTCTATTGTACACTAAATTCTATAAAAATACATTATAAAGTTTGAACTCTTTTTTTTTACTGTTATCCAAACAATTTATTATTGAGGTTTACAAAGAAAGGAATCCATAGAGATGGTACAGTGAATAAAATAAGGGTAGATGACAAGCAGTGACAGTCACTGCTATTTGTTACTGTGACTTACGTGTCACTGTCACTGGTCACCAGTCCGGTAATGTTTTCACTACTCCCATTTCAACCAGCAGTAAGTTATCCCTTTATCTCATGTACAAAAGACTGTTTATAACATACCTTTTCTTTAGTTCCAAGCAGTACTCGCACTTTGTGTACACACAATGGAATCTCTCTTTTTATCACGTTCTCCTGTTATCCCCACTCCTTTCCTAACATAAGTTCTTGCTTCTTTGTATGATATGTAGTTGTGAATTCTGTGAATATAATGAAATATGTGTAGTGATTGGTTCACTCCACCCCTTCTTAAGTCGTTCACCTTATTGACTCTCTTCACCCCTTCTCAACTGCCCTTTGATCAGATCCTGTATTCCACACAAAATTTTCCTTATCTTTGCTAACATTTACCCTACATCCTCGAAGCAGATGATGTGTAAGATGTCAAATTGAATACAGTATTCACAAAATTTTTATTTCATAATTTTTCTGCTTATGTTTTGCTTAATGTGTGTAGGAATAGTGCAAGCCTCCAGAAATGCACAATTGTTAAGGTATTTGTAAAAGTTGTAATAAAAATATTATTTTATAACAGTTTTAAATATTATGCAATGCTTATTTTGTAATGATGGAAATACGTAAATGCAATCTATATTTTTTAAAGTTTGCAAGGGGTATGGAAGCTCTTAATAGGTACCCTGAAAGAAAATTTCCATGCACCATTTATAAATATAAGGAAAGGGATGGTTCCAGAATGTTTATTCCAATTTTCAATTACCAGAAAAAATTTTATTCTTTTGATTCTTTTCGGTACCCAATATCTTTAATTTCAACACACCATAAATAGCAATAACTTTTCAAATAAAAAAAAAATGTGTATATTTAAAACAATACCAAAACACTTTTAGTTAATAAAATACGAGTTTGTCATCACATGTATAATCAAAAAAACAACACAAANAAAACAATACCAAAACACTTTTAGTTAATAAAATACGAGTTTGTCATCACATGTATAATCAAAAAAACAACACAAATTAAATAAAATGTTTTCCAACATAAGTGGCAAATATCTTGCCTTCAAAAAAATAGTATAGTTGATTTTATGCCAAAGATCAGAAACTCTGCAAGTAAGTACCATAAGTTGTACAAGAGCAATTATTTTGTGTAATATAAATATTAGTTACATTTCAAACAAAAAATATAAAACAATTATACAAATAATATAGTACAATGCATTTAATGATATCCAAATAGACATGAAACATGGTAAATAATCACAGTGATGTAAAACACTAGTGACAAATGTTTTCCTAAAAACAGAGATATTTTCCTAAGTCTTAGTATTCAGAAAAATCAGCATTTTTAACTCTTTCAGGGGTCCAGATGACTGCATTTACTACCTGCTATTACACCAGCAGTACTAAAAAGTCTTTCTAAATGTACAGTTGCTGGAGGTGAACAGAGAAATCTCTTTGCCAATTTTTTGCTGCCTTGGAAATATGACTTTTGATTTCCAATATCCGAATATATTCTGATCTGCACCTATCAAGGGTTTATTCAGGTAGGTCTGTAATTTTTCACTAGCAGAATTAACATTTCTATTAGCTTGAACAGAATCCTGCATTATATTCTAATAATATTTCCACATCCCATGGTTGGTACTCTGACTCGTAAGCTGTGAGAGGGTGGCTAGCGCGGGAGGCTTCGATAGCTGTCGGGCAGCGTGACAATCTGTGGCTGATGTGTGAGTCAGTCAGTGCTAGATAAAGGTATAAGGTTTCTATAGTTGGCGTCGGTCCGCGTCTGGGCGTGAGTCAGTCAGTGCTAGAGGAAATTGTAAAGCTTTGATAGTTGGTGTCGGTCCGCATCCAGGCAGAAAGACAGTCTGCAACAGAGCTGCGTGAGTCAGCTAGTGGAAGGTGAAGTCGGTAAGCGGCTGGGCAGAGTGACAGCCTGCAACACAGCTGCGCATTAGCCTCAAACTAAAAACTGTGGGTCCTATTTATACCCAGAACACAGGGCCAGAACGGGGGGCGCGGGTGACAGAGAGGTGGTGTATAGAGAGACGATGAAGGATGCGGCGGAGATGCCCAAAGGTGGCTAAAGCTTTGCTGCGATTCCCCTCCACAGTCAGAGGCCAGAGGGGTAGTGGCATCGAGACGTGAAGCGGGTTGCAGACAAGCAGGAGGCAGCAGCTGGTCTGTAGCTAACCCTGGGCTTCGCAGCAGAGGTGCTCTGTGGCATGTACGGCCTAACGTCTCTTCTTGGGAGGGTGCCACAGTTGTGGCAAGACTAGATTGGGTCAACGACGTCGCCCGTGGTGCATCAACCATAATACCATAATCAGCTGTGCGATGAACATAACCCTAGGGTGAGGTACGTATCAACTGAACACTACCAGTTGAGAAAACAGGGCGAGTGGATAGTTAGTAACAAAGCAAGTTGCGAACGCAAATTTTATTCCTGAGGTGGTTTCTGAAGGGGAGGTCACAACTGAGGCGATGGCAGAATGGAGAGTGCGACAGAGGAGCAGGAGCTTGAACAGAATCGTAACGAGCTACAAGGAAGAGACAGAGGAGAGCAACGTTGTCAGGATAGGGACCAGGGAAATGATTGCAATGAAGCATCGCTGCAAAGTGCCAAATGACTAAATAACTATTCATGTCAATCGCCATCTGGGCATGGAGGACGACAAAGTAATTTTCAACCTAGCAGGAACCGTTGTTCGTGGAACATGGAGAATCAGAGACAAAATGATTACACAGTATGCCTTGAAGGAGGGTTTTTGAGAATCAAGAGCCTCTGGACCTGCGGATGCCAGTGTTTCTACCTACACCGCCCATGATTGCGTGGGGAAACTGAAACCGGGCATATCACATGGTAACGAGCATGTGTTAAGGTGTTGAACTGTCGGGGATCACAAATATTTGACCCAAAAATGTTTACAAGACCCCCATTTATGGCAGTAGAAACTACCTTGGAAGACAAATTCAGGGAAGAAATTAATTTTCTTGTGGGAGGAAAATTTTTTCTATCAGCAGAGCATCAGGGTAAAAAGGTAAAGTATTCAAGGCTAAGAAATTTAATGAGGGGCACATAGTTTTGGTAAAGGCTTGACACGCGAGGGGGCAACAATTAGGTTGAAATGTGTACACCAATTTCTTATTTTTTGTAATTTTTGCCAAGTTGCAATGATTTTTAATGATTTTGGTTTTTTTTTGGGAGATTTTAAGTTATTTTCCGTGGTTTTCTTGTGATTTTCAAAAAAACTTGAGGGATTTTTGGAGATTTTGAGCGATTTTTAAAGATTTTCTAGTGACTAGTGAAGAGTTTTTGCACCTGCAAAGATAATATTGACAAGACTACGATTATTTGTAACTAACTGTTGAACATTTATTTATATATTAAGGTTCGTATCTTAAAGATATTTCTCATATTTTAGGGAATTTTTAGTACATAAGGAGTTTCCTAGATTTTAAGTGATTTTTCATGAATTCCTTTGAGCTTTGAAAGGTTTTGGAAAATTTTCGGATTATATTTTGGTTTTTGTGATTTCCCATAATTCTGAATTAAAAATTTTTTTTTTAAGGGATTTTTGTGAGATTTGTGGGTTTCCCACAACACTATAATATATTTACTTTTCCATTTTAATGACTTGAACAAGGGCAAAGTGGCATCATGATTTTTATGATTTTTTCTAGGGCACGAATCTGGATAAGGGACTTTCGCATGTGAATATGCCAGATGCCACTATCGAGTACCAACTCGGAAGAGTTTGTTCACCTACTACTCACAAAGAAGGCCTCTCCCCT
>NQII01002687.1:130871-223451 GCA_002778355.1 Clitarchus hookeri
CCCCCCTCATTAAATATTTTGGGCAGGTTCGTCCCGGACGACTGTAATTGTATTGTGAAAGAAGCAGCTCCCTTTCCTTGGGTTTAGCTTGACCCACATTGCATGAGGGATGAACTGGAAACAGCTCGTCTGTCGAAGGACGGGGTGTCACTAATTTGTCGCTTTCACACAGCGTCTTCAGAATGCTGGTTATTTCCAGGAAGCACCATAGTCGTATACTCAAGGTGGCCAAGTCAGAGGCAGATTACCCCTATAGTCGTGTGTTTGTATTACCAAACCAAAAGTAGGTGGTGTTTCTGACATTTCATTTTAGTTTCTACTGCACGATAAATGTGTAATTAACTTCATGAGCTTTTATTTAATTTATGTTAATTCTAATCGCCTTGCTTAAAATTTTGACGGCTGTACACCCAACTAAGATTTTTGTTTTTCCCAACATGATGAGAACTGTGTTGACCACAGAATGCAGTATTCCCACAGCATTACTTCAAGTCAGTTCAATATATCGTTACGGGCATTCTTACCACTTTAGATTTTAAAATACCTTAAATGTTCTGTATACCTTCACAGTCTCTTTGCCAAAGAAAACAAAATATGCATGTGCTGCAGTCTTGAATGGTGGTCTTCCCAAACGACATGTAATATTATCAGCAAGTAATTTCTGAACGATGAAATCTTTACTATAATGTTAGCTTATTAGACACATCACTGTACGCTTGGGTTACCAAGAAAATAAGGTTATGAGATGCACATTTTTATGGTTGCAAAGAATAAAACATATAAATACATATTACCTGAAAACATTTTTAAATTAATTTACTTAATGTTATAAATTTTAATTTTTAAAAGAAATTTATGTGCATTGCAGAACATTTGTTTTGATGTTTTAAACCTTGCTGACTCCTGGCACCTTCCGACTACCAACCAGGAAATCAATGGGCTCCTGTCCCTCCTTCCACCCCTTTTTCCCCCCACTTAATTGTTGCTACGGCCTAGGTTATATAGTTTACGAAAATACTAACAAGCAATATGTTATTGCAGTTTTGTGTGCTGTGTGGCTATTAACAATTTAAAAAATAATATACATACTGAGGAGTGATATATAACTTTCATTCTGCTTTTCAATATAGTGTTACAAAAATGCAATAATAATGGAAGCTAGTACACCAATATTGTTTTCTCACTAAATAAATACCACATATAGCAATTAACTTGTAATACTGTTCCCATATCCGTAAATATGATTTTATAATTTTATACATGAAAATGAATTAAAAGTTATATATATAATACAATGCAACATCACAGTCATGTATCAATGACATAGGTTAACCAAAGAGCATAGTGGAGGTAGGTAGGGCTTAGCGTCTCGTCGACAGCAAGGTCAGTAAATATGGAGCATGTTGTTTAGGGAAGCGCGAATGTGAAGTAATTGGACGTGTACACAGAAAAAAGTTTAAATGTTATGACAACAGTAATTTTTGGCAATATGTGAACCGTCAGTAAGCAATGTTGGTGTTAATGTAATATACTGTTAAGCTATTACTGTTAATACAGTAGAAACCCGATAATTCGTAGTGTCAAGGGACTGAATGTTAAATATGAATTATCGAGATATTCTAATTAGCGGGATTACCAATAATCGGGAGCAAAAAAAGAAAAATACATAATAACGAGATTAATGCAAATTTGCATTAATATGTAATGATAATCTCATGGCTACATATTATGTATATACACAAGTATGTACATACTATATATTATGTACTGTATACATAAATCAATAATTGCATCAATAAGAAACACATTAAAAATGTACGTTTAAAAAATCTGTAATTTTATTTTGGTGCAAACCTTGCTGACGGGTATTGTTGATGACTTTGTCAAGCATGTTCAAAGCAGAAAATACTTCATTGCCAACGTCTGATTTCGCTAAGAAATGGCGCACGTTGTTGATGTATTGTTTAGCCACTTTAGGTGTAATTGTCAGCACATCATCTTCGTCATCACCTTCACCATCAATGTCCTGAGATGGAGCCAAAATTTCGTCATCAGTTAAAATCCCCGCTACCGCTAGGCCATCATAAAAATGGATGAAATCTTCAAACGTTATAGAATTTTCTTCATTTTGAGGAAGACGATTCCAATTCACAGGGCATTCTAAGTCATGTTCAGTAACTGCTGATGAAAGTTCCACCTTCGTGAATCCACAGCACGAAAACCGTTTTTTATTGTGCTTTCGCTAACACTTTGCCATGCCTTGTGAGCAATGTTCATGGCTGAAAATAATATGATTTTATGATCCTCCCCATCCTCGATGCTGTCAAGGAGTTGCATCACTACTTCCTTGCGGTATAAGGTTTTGAACGTTTTAATAATGCCCTGGTCTAGAGACTGCAGCTTAGAAGTAGTTTTGGCAGTCAAAAACACAACATTTACATTACTGAGCGGTGGGGTATTGTTGTGGGCCGTACAATTATCCATGAAAAGTAAAATTTTTTGCTGCCTTTTCTTCATATCAGTAGTCACTGATCGTATCCATTCCTTGAATAATTCGCCCATCATCCACGCTTTTTTGTTTGCACGATAGGTCATCGGAAAAGTTGTTGTGTTTTTAAAACATCTTGGTTTGGCTGATTTGCCTATCTCAGATCCATCCATGTTGGCGGCCAACAATATGGTTACACGCTCTTTAATATTTTTTTCCGCCATTAAACTTTTCTTCCTTAAAACACATTGATCGGTCGGGGAGACAATTATAAAATAACCCCGTCTCATCGGCACTAAAAATGTTGTTGGGCTCATAAGAATCGATTATTTCTCCCAATTCGTATTTCCACTCAGAACAAACGTCGGCCGATACACTCGCACTTTCCCCACTAAGCTTCTTCAATTTTATGCTGTGCCTTTTTTTAAACCTATCAAACCAACCATCACTTGCACGAAAGTCTTTAATTCCCAATTTTTTCTGCGAAAATTTTTACTTTTTCTTTTAAAATGTTTCCTCCAACTGGGACATTCAAATTCCGTGCTTGCGCAAACCACTTTTTTAAATTCTCTTCTAGTTGTGGATACTCACCAGTCTTAAAGCGCTTTACTTTGCTGTCCGATGTCTTGGAGGCGATCTTGTCCTTTTTCTTCAGAATTGATGTTATTGTGGAAGGAGGAATGTTATCACGTTTGGACACGTAAATTTGTTTATCACACCGACCACGGTGGTAATGATTTTTTTATTTTTTCTCTAATGGAAAGACACTCATTAGCTCTTTTCGGAGGCATGGTTAAGACCGAACTGACTAAGTTTTCACTCTCTCTCTATGCTCCGTCCTACCCTCTCATAACCGTAGACCGGACAGCAAGGCGCCTCTTAGTTCTGGGAATCACAGACACATCGCCTCACAGCCTACTCGGCGTCATTACCTGCCCTTCAAACCCTCCTACGTCCCTCAGTACCCTTCCAGTCATTTTTACCCTGCCCGAATTGCATAAATCTAGAGCTGGTGTACAGTCTAGGGTTAAAAACATTACGAGTTAACGAGATTTTTAAGTTGAAAATAAGAATTATAAGACATTTTAATTGAGCTCGAGCAACAAAATAAATACGTATTATCAAGGGGACCGGAATGCATTGTTTTTTTTACGAATTAAAGGGATTTTCTCAAGGGACCGGCAAATTTGCACGAATTAGCGGGATATACGAATAATCGGGATGCGAAATATCGGGATTTCACTGTATAACATTAAGTACTTGAGTAACAACATTTCCTCCTTAATGGTCTGTCAACATTAAGGTGGAGTTTATGTTGCAGCAAAACAAATTTGGGTTGAATTGTTGTTAATATTTGTGTTAAAAAATTTTTCTTTTATTTATTTGCTTTAAAAACATTATGATTTAAAATAAAGAACAATTATTTTGTCACAAAGAAATATTACCAGTGGAAAAAAAAAAGTACGACTAGGAGGGAATCTATACCTGCCTGCGCCTTGAGTATTTGACTTTCTCCACTTTACGGAAACTGACATTCTTCCAACTGTTCTATCTTATCATGTCTGATTGCGTTTTGTATTGTGTGTATTCAGAACAACATAACGACAAACTGCAGTTCTCTTTCGTTATGTGGAAATGCTTTATGCTCTTTTAAATATACGCATAATTTGCATACATATACTACTTTGCAAGGCTTAAGAGCTGGTCTAAGCTACATTTAGTTCTCATACTATGCTTTAAAATTTAAACATTGTGGTTTTTTTTATAAGGTTATCGCTCTTCACTACTATCTGTCATTTTACAACGCCAAGTCAGTTGCGGCAACATTGCTTGGAGGCTTTATCAACATTATATTTGCATTCTAGTAATATAAGACTTTGTAAATGGTTAACATTGTTAACTTTTTCATACTATTAATTTTACTACAACATAAACGTTTAAAGAAATGCCTCAATAGTAATTTTTTGTTGCAAAAACATTAGACTTTTTTCGTGTAGCAGGGAAACATCCCGGCATTTGGCTGGATTGATTTAGAGAAACCAATAACAACCGGAATCAGGAGTCCCCCGAATGCGAATGCCAAGGTTTACCAACGTGCCACCTCGCTTAGCGCTGTGTGCAGTGCTCAGCATAGTTAAATTTTATTCTGGCTGAAGCAACATGCTTCCTAACCTTTAAGAAATTAGTAAAGAAGCACAGTAATTGTTCCTCTCTACAAAACCAATGGCATACTTGCTAAGATACTGTTACAGTTAGCTAGTATCTAAATAAGTTAAAAGAATCAAGTATTCCTTTGTGTAGTAATGAGTGCCTAATAATCAAATGTAATGAGGTTATGCGGTCCTGTGCCCAATTTCAAACCGAATATAATAAAGTATGTAGCATATTTGACAGCCTTTCATTTTTGCAAAACAAGTTAACGGTGCTGCTTTCATGCGTCGTGTTATGAAAGTAATATGTGCAATAAAGTGAATTTGTAATGTGTAAAGATTTTCATTTAACATTTTCATGAAGTTACAATGAATATTATTTTTTGAGCAAATTATGGCAGGTGTAAAATATAATGTACATTATTGCTTTAGCGACACATTGAAAACTATGTGAAATAATATTATTAGTTTTTCAGGAAACAGGAATACTGAGATACCACTCTAAGATTTTGACATTTATACTTGCCTTATAAGTGTAAGGGTTGGATATAAAACGAAAAATTTTAATATTTACTATTTTTCAAGAGGGCACATGCATGTCAGCGAAAGGAATTGAACAAATTATACAATAATATATTACATGAAATAAGAATGTCACTGAACGTTTATGTTTGGAAAATGTTTTGTTGGCCTGTACCAAGAATAATTTTTACAGATGCCAACAAATAAAGTCACATTAATCCAGCCCAAAGAATATATTGAGATACGACAAGTTACTGGACATAACTAAGTAGAGTGGAGAGAGTATGGGCAACTGTTAACATCGGGAACTCTAGCACCAATGAGGGTGAAGCAATGTATGTAGCAGCTCTGGTATATCTCAGAGAAAAATCACAGACCATTGGCATCGTCCGATGCGAAAATCCAAGTGACCTCGCCGGGAATCGAACCCGGTTCGCCTTGGTGGGAGGCGATTGCTCTCGCCTTTGCAACACCGCGGCCCTAATATAACAAGGGATTAATCGTGCAAGATGCAATTTGTTAATGAATTCAATGCACTCAGTAGTTACTTCAGCAGCCTAATTTTATTTTTAATTTGTGTAATGGCAACAAAATCATGCCTTTGTTCACGTGTGACTGCTGAAAATTGTTCTTGCTCGCCAAATGTGTTGGGACTCTATAAAAGCTAACTAATATATGATATTTAAGTTTAATGTTAAAGATTTTTATTTCCTGAGATGTACTGAAAAAGGTATTTTTTCTTTCCAATTTAAACAATATTAAAAAAAAATGGTCTGACCAGAAATGCTTTTATTTAACATATTTTATTTTTGGAGTAACCACTGCCAGCATACCAAATTTTGTTTGAATAGTGTCTAATGGGTTGACATTTACGGCATACTAACATAAAATATTCATAAAACTGCCATTTTAAAATGTGCCTAATTTTCTCTAACTGTGTGTTCTAATGTCGAAGTTGGCGGGAATCGGTTAGCATCCGGAGATATGATGTAGTTTATTGTTTCAGGCACCACTATCTTACAAAATAGTCTACATAAAGGTATGTTGTAGCATAATTAATGTTAGCTTTAGGTATTATCAGCGTACCAATTTTAGTTTAAACAGTTGGTTTGGCAAATGTGGCACACTTGTCATAAATATTTAAAAAGAAGTCACTTTGAAGGTGCCTGATATAACTAAATCCCGTAATTTTAAGTGGCGTATAACATCACTATTTATATGGTATATTTGACTTTAACTGTCGAGTAATTGTTTCAACATTATGTAAAGCATTATTTTTCAAGTTGCGACATCCCAAAATGGGAGACCATTGGCGATTCAAGTTAAATTCCATCCTGACATTGTGAATATTGAACATACAATATTTGGGATTAAATTGGCGTAACAGTTTGTGAGAAATATCGTAGCACCAATAATTAATAGCTGCCGGTTTGGAATCTACTACAAAAGTAAGTTAACCTTTCTGTGTTTTAATAAGTTGATCGATTCAGGTATAATTCAGTGAATAGTTTCAAAAGTTTCAGGTAAGCGCACACAGGCTGGAAGGTTATCAAATAAGTGTATCGTTCGCCGGCCTCCATAGCGCAGTAGTTGGCTACACAGATTTACGATGCGAGGAATTTTGTGTGAATCTTGGGTAGGGCACCGATGTGTTTGTGTTTGCCTTGAATTTTAAATGAATTACTACGAATATTTGACACTTCCTGGATTGGATGTTACATTGTTTGATGCTGAAATCACAATCTGGCTTGTACACGTGTCTAGGCCATTTGTACCAGAGAAATAACAAATGCAGCTTCTGCAACTCCTATAATTTTGCAACAAATTCTCCCGAACAGGAATTTTTTTGTGTAGTATACAAAAATCGTGATTAGTCTGCGGGCTCTATTCAAACATTGCTTTTTTTTTTTTTTTTTTTTTTTTTTTTTTTTTTNTATAATTTTGCAAAATTCTATCTACAATGAAACCTTGTTGTTGCGTTCCCGTTTATGTCGATTTCCCATATCAGTAGATTTTTTTTGGGTGGTCCCAACAAATATCCTATATAAACAATGTTTAAAAAAACCTGCATGCTACGCCCTTAAATCATTAATTTACCCGCATCCATCGATCAGATATTCTGTCCGAAAACCAAAATATATTTGGAACTATTGTTTATCTGTGAAAAACTATAGTAAAACTGGTCCTACCAAAATTCAGTAGCGCCAAGAGCAGGTAAACAGACACAAATCACAGGTAAAGCATAATAATTGCAGACATTTCTTTGTTTCAAGTCAGTAAACGAATATTCGCGCAAACATAACACGTATGTTTGACAGGCGTGGTACGCAGAACCAAATAATAATGGACGAAACGGATTTGAACTTTACTCTCGTTCCGCAATGGAAACATAATAATTTTTAGGTCAGTATGGTAAATAACCATGTCAATTACAAGCATTAATGGGGAACAGTATGTTTTCACGTATTAATTTTGTTAAAATAAAATTACACTAGTAACTTGTTTTTAAGAGTAATGCAGTGATATCAACTGTCACACAAGATGGTGAGTGTTGTCAACTTAGCAGATTTTGCGTTTAATTTGGCAAAATTTTAAAACATTTAGCGGGCAACGGAATTTTTAGGGGAGTAAAATATAATTTCAAAAAATAGTATTTTTACATGTTAAACTAAAATAAAACTGTGTTAAATTTGACTCCACAGAAGAGTAAAAATACAAAATGCAGCATTATTATGATGAAACTACGTACTTTATTACTGTAGTTCAATTTTAACAATATTTAGCACGTTTTTATTTTAAATGATTGTTTTTAATAAATTTTGTTTGATTTTTGCCACTTTTTTTTCATTTGGCAGAAATTTAGTGAATTTTATGTGAACATTCGGCAGATTTTCCAAATTAAGTGCATTTCAATATTATATAATACAATAGGGGAGAAGGAGGCAGTTTTGAACTAACAGGTTTACGACGTTCACTTTTGAATTATTTCTACTTCAACTGTTATTTTGATATGGCAACACTGCAATCTGCGTCTGTCATTTGAAATTTCGTGAGTGTTGAAGGTTCCTACCGAGCTAGACGCCATGTTTGTTTTCAACAGTCGAAAGTAAATGTTGTGAGAAAAAGTTCTAAGGTTATTACGGCCAGAGTTTGAATGATATTGTAAGTACAATGTAACACTTTTATTGTAATACTTTAGGTTTTTATTATAGAACAGTAATTTTAACGATTCAGTGTGTTTTTAAATAGAAAACATAAACATAAATCATACAGTACCGTTGGGGCAGTTTTGAACAAAACGAAGGGGGTACCTTAGAACATGTTCTAAGGTGCCCCGCCCCATGTCAATTGCTATATTCATTATTACATATTCATTCCTTTATTGCTTTACTGTCACTGCTTTTATATACGTTAAATTTGATTTATTGGTAGGTGTTTCGCAAATTATTGGAAAAAAAATTATAAATAAACAAGTTTTTTTATATTTTGTAGGTAAAAATGGTTCGAAACTACAAAAAGAAGCGGGAAGGCGAGGTGAATGAAGATGATGTGAGTAATGCTGTTCTCGAAGTCGTTAATGGAAATATGAAGCTGAGAAGAGCAGCTGAATATTATAATATTAAACCAAACACATTACATTATCGAGTAAAAAGACACAAAGAAAACAGACAGTTAAATAGTGAAAAGTTTACAAGAAATATACTGTAGCTCAAGTGTTTAATAAAGATGAAGAAAATATGTTAAAGGGATATTTACTAAAAAGTTCCAAGATGAATTACGGTTTGACCTATAAACAGGCGAGGGCTTTAGCGTTTGAATATGCAACAGCATTAAAAAAATGTCCGGCTAAATGGTCTGAACATGGAGAAGCAGGGATAGAATGGTTAAAAGGATTCATGAAACGGCACAAAGAACTTTCACTAAGAAAACCTGAAAACACAAGTTTATCCAGATCCACTAGTTTTAATAAGCATAATGTGAAACAATTTCAGGATAACTATGAAACGGTACTAAGAAGGGGTAATTTTACACCAGACCGTATATATAATCTTGATGAAACAAGCATAATGACCGTTGTACAAGCCCCAAAAGTTATAGCTCCAACAGGAGCAAAACAGGTTGGACAGTGTGTTTCTGCTGAACGTGGCCAATTAATAACAATGTGTGGTATAGTAAATGCCATAGGAAATGCGTTACCACCAGTGTTCATATTTCCTAGAGCTCGATTTCATGATACAATGCTCTTTGGTGCTCCTGCTGGAAGCATTGGCTACGCGAACAGTCCCACGAGTGGTTGGATGACTGGACCCTTGTTTATAAAGGTTCTACAACACATAAAATGTATGACGAGATGTTCCAAGGAGGACCAATTATTGCTGCTTATGGACAATCATGAAAGTCATTGTACATTAGATGCCATTAAATACTGTCGTGAAAATGGAATTGTTGTTGTTACATTTCCTCCACACTGCACCCATCGTTTGCAGCCTTTAGATGTGGCGGTGAATGGCCCTTTTAAGCAAAAGTTATCAGTGGCACAAAATGATTGGCTTTTATCCCATCCCGGAAAGACAATAACCATCCATGACTTAGCAAGTATTGTCACACCAGCATACAATGCAACGTACGTAGCCCGCAATATTCTTTCAGGGTTTTCAACACCTGGTATATATCCTTTTTCTAAAAACGCATTTTCTGACGATGACTTTGACTGTGCAGAGGTCACTAATCGCCCTTTACCAGAAACATCCGCTCTACAACCAGAAGAAGCACCAGTCGCCTTAGAAGCTCCTCATGCATCAGATGTATCTGATGCTTTACCTGCATCCGATATCATAGCCACTTCTGAAGTTTCATTAAGATGTGATGTACCACCCGTTTCTGCTCAAAGTATCATAACTAGGAGCCCTACCCCTGAGGGATCTTTTGCAGTGACGACAATAAGAGCTAATCATCAATCAAAACAATTAAATTTGACAACAAATAGCACGGATCAAGCAAGCAATCAAGATGCTTCCAAAATTAATTTGACGCCTGAGGCTGTAAGACCCTTTCCTAAAGCTCCTCAAAGAAAAGACTCAAGGAGAGGAAGAAAAAAGGGCAAGTCACGTATCCTTACTGACTCTCCCGTAAAAAATGAATTCGAAAACGCATACCTGGAACGTATGGAACGCCTGAAAAAGTCATTAATTAATCCAACTTTCAAACGTGGGGGACGAGCATGCAGTAAGAACAAAAGTTTGTTAAAAAGAAAAACTAGAAACAAGTTGTCTAGCTCAACTACTGATTCAGATGAAGAAATGCATATAGATGATGATATTCAAGAAGATTTAGATATGACAGATTGCGAAGAGACTACAGAAACGGAATATGAGGAAAAAGAACCAGAGATAACAAATATAAACCGTGGAGATTATGTGTTAGTCAAATTTCCATCGGAAAGAAATAGTACCTCACTGGCTTTCGTTGGAATAATTATAGAGAAGCACGATAATGCGTTCACTATCAACTTTTTAAAAAAGAAAGGAGGGTTAAATAAGTTTTTCTTTCCAGAAATAGAAGACAAGTCATATGTTTGCATTACAGATATTGTAGCAATATTGCCTCAACCAACAGACACTGGTGGAACGTCGCGCACGGCATCAATATTTACTTTTAAATTTGATTTTTCTAGATTTAAACTAGGTTAATAAGAATGTGCAAGGTTTTATTTTCCAAAGATATTATTGTATTTTTAAAAACAGATTAAGAATTTGTTTTGTATATTAGTTAATTTGCGAAAATGTTTGATTTTATTTAGGTTTTTTTTTTGCTCAAGCTATTGTTTTCTTATTATTTTTCAAATTGTAACTAGAGGTTTTGTCAGAACATTTATATACCTATGTAATACAGATATGTAACATAGATTATAGGGAAAAAAATATCTGATTTACTGATTATTACCAAAAATTACGCTATAGTAGTTAATAAAAGTTGTTGATTTAAACATGTTTTTTCTTCATTTAAAGCTGCTACTTCAAAGGTGCCCCAGGTGGATTCNTGTTGATTTAAACATGTTTTTTCTTCATTTAAAGCTGCTACTTCAAAGGTGCCCCAGGTGGATTCAAAGCTGCCCTGGGTGTGGGGCAGATTTGAACATTTATATTTCCATGCAAAAATATGAATTACAACTAAACCTTTACATTTGTCTTGCTTATTATCAATTGTTTTTGTCTATGAATAGCCGATGTAACATATGTAGCAATCAATTACGAAAATTATAGGTAACACTAGAAGTTATAATAGAAATTTCAAAAAACGTACAAAGCTGCCCCCCTCTCCCCTACTTATATTGGATGATTGAAACTTGTTTTTTCATCCAGTATTTAAGATATGATAAATTGGTTTAAGAGACCAATACTTGCTTTCCCACTGTTCGTTACAGGCAATACAAAAAAAATAATTTTTTTTTGAGGTTAGGTTTTGATTTTTGAGGAGAGTGGTCCACATGTTGAGTTTTCCCGCATGTTGAGTTTTTTTTCAGTAGGTCCCATAAAAAAGGAATAATAGAGGTTTCACTGTACACGGTTTTGTTACATTAATAAAATTTTAATATGTTTTGCAATGTTTTAATTTTTTTTAGAATCTTTGTTTTTTTATTAATAATTTAAACCATTTATTTTTTTTAGGAATTATGTCTAGTTTTAGTTTTTTCCCGTTTTCTGGAGAAGTTTTGAAATTTCTAATGATTATCTGATGTTTCCAGGGATATTCAGAGAATTTTTTTGTTATAATAAGTGATTTTCTGCTATTTACAGGGATTTGCAATGAATCTGAGAGATTTTCAGTAATAATCATTTTTGCAATTTTCTGAGATTTTCAGGGATTTTCTTGTGATTTTCAAGGATTTTATGTGATTTTCAAGGATTTTATGTGATTTTCAGTGATTCTAAGCAATTTTACAAGATTGTCTATGATTTATAGGGATTCTTAGAGATTTTATTTCCATCGTGAACACCAATTTAAAGTTTTGTCCAAGAGTAATTACATGCAAGATTTCAGACTAAGTGTTTTACATTCCAAGCACTGCCTTCGGGCATTTCGGGGTCCGAGTCCCCGACAACTCGCTTTCACCGTAATTTCACGTAATCTTAACTTAATAACCATCATAGCATTCTCACACCGAACTTTTATCAGTAAGAGGCGTGTGGGTCAGCCTGAATAGGCCCACTTCATTCCGACGTAAGTATCAGGTGTAGGGAACGCCTGGTTTTCCTGTCCAGCGAGGCTCATCCAATAATTTTACCAAGGGACTGCATACGTCCGGGCGAGCAGCCTACCGTACCCTGAGATCATCGTCAGCAGCAGCAATTGACACCGCCTGCCGACAGTGTCTGGCGTCTAGTCAGGTATCCAACTCCAAACGCACATAACAATGTCTTTCACTGTCCCTCAAAACTTCAATTAACCCAACACCTCCCAGACAACAGGCATTAAATTGGTGCCTTTCCGTGGGGCCATTTCCTGCTGAAAACCCTCATTGCTCAATATTTTTCCTACACAATTTTAACAGGTGTTACATTGTATCCCTTCCGTGTGGCCTACCTTTCCCTCGTCATTCCTTCCACGTTTTTCGAACCAGAAACCTCCAAAATTTCCAGACACCTCAACCCCACTTTGAGCAATTTTCCCACCTGTTCCCCCACCCCTCTAACCAAATAAACATCAAGAACAAATCAGGAGCAGTGTGATCATCCGGGGACAACGCTCTGCAGCTAGCCAGATGCCACACCACGTGGCGTAAAAGCATGCCAAAACCAGCTTCGTAGCTGCGATTACATCAACGGTGCAGGACACACGCAGGAGTCTGCCATAACGGGACAGCGAAACGTCACCAACCCTCGTTCACCAGCTGGAAGTATCGATCGGCGCAGTGTACTGTGTGCGCCTGCGCACACTCCCTCCACCGCTTGGTGGTACACCCCTACAAGCTTGTGCAGGGTGGTCAGCTGCGAGGGGTGCACCGTATCCTTGATCCACACCGCCGAGTTCGGCTGTTACGCCACGACCATCAACAATGGGTGGCCTGAGGCCTCTGTATTGGCAATGATTACACCCCATCCCATGGGATGTAGTGGCCAAGTACGAATTAGGCACACCACCAGTCAACAAAATTCAAACATTCTACTCCCAATCAACAAAATTTTGTGTGCCAGTTTACTGTGCACGAGCCAAGGTATCCCTACTCTGCAGTGTACTTTTATGCCTACAGCATTTCCGTACGTATCTAACCGTGACCGAACTTGTGACTGTACAAAACTGGAACTTTCAGTGCTCACAGTGCCAAAGCAATAATAATCAGTTGAACACTTCTACAGTGTACAAAGATTTATTGATCCAGACTGTCAACCAACGCAATGTCACTGTGCAGTGTGCCCAGGGGGCGAAATTAACGATATGTTCAAATGCAGGGGGTGTGCATTGTATATACACGGGCAATGTTTACAGTCTGGCGAGGAACTGACGGAATAAGACTGTAACATATAGTAGCTGTCGACACTGCACCACAGCTGTCTGATGCTATCAGCATGCACGTGGCAGATGTATACAAAGCAGCTCCACTCGCTCATTCCACACCCCGCCAGCCGGCCTTGACTCCAGCGCCTATCCCTCTCCTACCATTCGTCCCTTACATACCGCCACTCGTCACCTACTTTCCCATGCCTGCATTCCCCCAACAGATGATTCCAGTGCTACCAACTCACGCACCGCAACTTTCTAACCCCAAATTTGTTCCACCAGCTGCGAGCACGTTGCCGCAAAGTAGTAGAAGGCATCACCAAAACACTGCAAACATCCTAGCCCTTGCACCTGGACCAACCAGTTACCACCCTTACGCTATTCCAGTCACTAATCACCTTTGAGGGATCACCTACAGAGGACCCATCTGCATTCCTGAGTGACTGTACAGCACGCCTGCAACGCTATGGGTTATGCATTGAGGAGTAGTCTAGGTGTGTCGGAGTGCAACTCTCCAGAGAAACGTGTTTCTGGCGGCGATCTATCAATCACTACGGTCTACAGTAGGAGTTCCTCCATGCTTTCCAGTGCTGCTTTCGAGGAGTATTCACATAACTTCAAGTGCAAAGCAAATTGAAATTAGACAAGCAACAGCTAACAGAGAAACTAACCACATTTATCATCAGAAAAATACATCATTTAAGACGTTTACACACACACGCCTGACCGAGCGCAAAGTGCTGGCAGAAATATTGCGCCAAGAGTACCATGCCATATTGGTACCACTGCTTAGTAGCAGCCGCGATAATCTTGTAGCGAAATCCGAGCCACACGCCGCGATGGAGTCACTAGCAACGTCGGGACTGTGAAGGGACGGGATGCAGTGCAAAACAGTACAAAAATAATTTCAGGTGCAAGGGACAACAAAATCAATAATGTGAAAGACAGTGCGCGAAACAAAAATGTGAAGTGGGACAGAAGTCAACCACTGCTAACTATTTGCCATTATTGTGACGGTCAAGAATACCATTGGCACAGCAAGTGCCCTAACAATTCCCACCTCAAACAAACAAGCAATCGTGCAAGCAGCAATCTCGGGGAAACTGGAAGAAGGGGCAGAGGAGCCGGACGTTCCCGACACCCCAGTCCCGGACAACATTGCCGACTTAACACCGCAACAAGCCCTAATTACCCAGGTTAGTAGCAGTCATTCAGAGTTCATTCGCATTTTAGTTTTTATTAACAGTTATCATTCCCACATTAATAAATACTGCCGATATCACTCCAGCCGTTCACGTAATTCGTTGAGCTACAAATCAACACACCAGTACCGCACTAGGTCAAGTCACAGTGACAGTTCGCATACGTGACCTAGAAACAATAACAACAGCAGTTGTTATCCCGGACATTAGGGGGAAGATGGCATCCTTGAGAAAAATACCATATTAGAACCTGTGTCTTTGTTGCATCCATTCCAGTCTGAAGTAGCGATGCACAGTATATAACCTTAACCGGCGTTCAGCTGTTTCGCTAGCGGACTTTGACATCAACATACCGCCCGAACATCTGACACCTTTTCAGCGGCTCCTTGACGAGCGCCGAAACTTGTTTGCAGCACACGACGCCCTTCGTAGAACCACAGTAGCTGAGCATGCCATACCACTAGTGCAAGACTGGTCTATATACACACCACCGTGCAGTAATTTGCTGCACCAAGCGAAAATTATTAAACAGCAAATCCAAGAATTGTTGTTGAATGACTGTGTTATTGAACCAACAAACAGCGACTTCAATTCCGCCATATCACTGGCACCTAAAAAAGACAGCACTGAAGGTTTTAGTAGTTTTTCGGCCAGTGAACTAAGTGACACACTGTGTTATCACCATACATCAGCGTCAAAGATGCCCTCCGTTCCTTAGGAAAGCCACGGTCATGATGTTATCCCTTGACCTCAAGAGCGGCTATTGGCAAGTGCCCGTCCAGCTCGAAGACCCTGGCAAGTCAACTTTAATGACACCCCGACGGCGAGCGTTTCAGTGTCGGTACACCAGTACTTTATCCTCTTTGTAAGCTCTCAGTTGTGCAATACTGGACGTGTAGTCACTGCACGAGACTGAAAGCATTCGTTACATGACAAATCATCTTCAGTAGAAGCCGGCGCTGTGCTGCCCAAGTACCGGAGCGCATTAGCACTGCTTATTCACAGCCCATTAGACACCTTTATGTGGTCCATCGTGATTTTGGATGACACCATGCGCAAAAGCAAAGACCGCAACAAGAATACACTGAGAAAAACCACAACCAAGTTCAGTGAAGAATGAACAAACCAGGACAACGATGGTACCAATGAGACGATATGCACGTAGTACACTAGTCGCCACCACAGTAAACTGACAAATAATAACCACAAGTGTCAAGGTTGTACAGGACAAAACGAAAAAAAAAGCCACCATATCCATGCAAAAACTGCTGTGCTGAAACCAACAGGACCACGGACATAGTGACTGCCCTGGTAGAAACAAGGGAACAGGTCTGGACACATGGAGTAGTCCACCACCATCGGGAAACGGTCAGAACGGGGAGATCGGCTGGACATCGCCTCCTGCTGCCGCAATGTGTTATGTGGCCTTTATTTAGATAGTTATTTGCTATCAAGAAATAAAAATTAATACATATGCACACTAGTTAGAAAAGACCAACAATAAAATATTGAATGTGAAGTAAGATGAATTGTAATTTATATATAATATTGCAGTGGTTACTCTTTTGAATAAATAAGCTACTAGTCGAGAGTTGATTTATCTTGTCTATATTTTGAAATAAAAAGGCAGACAACATATTGCTGGCATAATAAAAATTAAAGGTAATTATTATAACATTATGAAAAAAAATATTTTGTTTACATGAAAGAAGGGCTTCCTAACAAAATTATATACAAGCACAAACATGATGGCTTTTGACGTGAACCACGCTTTTATGAGGTCCTTGTGCCCCACTCTGATCGCTGGAGCCTCAACAACTACACCAGCTAAACCGGGTCGCACCAACTACATTAGGCCAAGAGTGCGTAGTGTAGGTCGACAAGAACGGAACTTGCTCCTCCTTGCTGACAAAGATTACGCAACTCAAGAAACCGCCATACTAATTTATTACAAGAGGTAACTCTTTAAATAAATGGGTAGAAGGTCCGAAACTGTTTTTACCCCAAAGTCATAGCTGTTGAGCGCACTGACAATTTTTATTTGCGTCCTCGCAGCTCAATACGACGCGACGCAACGACCCACTGAGTAACGTCAACTGGCTTGTAGGCCAGAGCTGAAATTATAAGTGCTCCAAAGTGTCATCCAGTAGCGTGAAGAATTTTTACATACCACATTAAACACAGGTACAGTCAGGGGTGTGTTTTATTGTAATAATAGCAATCAAGCATGACAACCCACACCACTTTGCCCAGGTTGACTCGTCCATCCCTTCAGGAGACTGCCACCTGGCAACATTGTAGTCAGTGGAATTCATCGCATCATCGGAAGTGACATTCAAACACTTTTATGATAAAATGTTATAACTTATTTAACGTATATTTAAATAATAATAATGTTTTCTAAATGGGAGATTGCCTATAAAGGCCTCCAGCATCGTAACAAATCATTTGGTGGGGTGACAATCCCGTCAACTTCACAACTTCAACATTAACAGATATTTGTTAATAAACGGTGGTGTCACTAATGTGTTAATTAATTCATACAATTTTTCAACATCAAAATCATATCACATAGTGCACATGTTCTGTTTCACCATTCGCTTTTTGACTTCGGTTCTCTCCACTCGTGACAAAAACTGACGCCATTCGCCCCATTTTGTCTCAGCACCTGGACAAGACCGGCGGCGTTGGTCGCTCGCTCCACGAGACCCCTCAGTACCATCATTTAGGCTGCAATCAATTCACTACAATAGTTATATATTAGTCAACCGGAACATTTATATTACCTTTACTATTCTGAGGGGAGTGCCAACCGCACTCTCACTGCAGATCTTAACGCAATCTCGTATCAATATAAGACCATGTGTATTTCACTGTTAAGGTCACTGGCAGGCCATAAGTGCTGGGTCCATTTTCATGCATTATTCTCGCATTATTAAGAACAGTGAATAAACTGCTTTACCAAGCTAAATTAGTGTCAATTCATTGTAGGGAACTACATCCTTTGTAGCATCGCCCATATTTCTTTAGCATATTTCAGGCGTACGAGATGGTCCACAGTCTCGTCATCAGATATAAAAAGTGCAACAGTTAATATGTGACAACTCATCAACAAACTGACGGATATTACCAGGGCCTCCCTGGGCCATTGACCAGACGACCCTCATCATTAACTCTCCACTGAGTTATGGCGCCGGGCAATACAACATTCAACCAACCCTGGGTAACCGCAACCACACCAAGAGTAAACTTCACCCAATACAGAGGTATAAAACTCAAAGTAGCATGAAAATACTACACATAACTATGTTGGTTGCCGAACTAAACTACATAACAAGAAGTAAATATAGTTTCAGCAATTTCATTTTGAACACTAGAAAAGCACAAAAGTCATGCACAATGTAACGAAGGTTGTATACAGCTAGCCAGGAGGAAAATGAATACGCTCAAGAAGCTCTGTGCATGCTCCGGGAAGCAGGAGGCTAAGCTTGATGTGAACCCATACGTTCACGAGCTCCTTGTGTCCACTCTAACCTCTGCTCTAACATCAACTGCACCGGGTCGCACCAATAACATCAGGCCTAAAGTGAGTAGTGCAGGTTGACAAGAACGGAATTTGCACCTTCTGGCCAACAGGTACTGTATTTCACAGACGTTGGGCGCACTGGCCATTCGCCATTATATCGTAGCAGCTCGCGCCGTGACATACGACGTAACGCACCACCAAATTACGTCAGCTGGCCGTAGGCCGAAGCTAAAGTGCTAAGTGCGACCAATAGTGCACATCATTTTTCTATACATATCACACAACTTCATTTCATTCAAAGCTACAGTCAGGGGTGGGTTTTATTGTATTAAGGGCCATCGAGTATGGCAACCCACACCCATTTGCCCAGGTGGACTCGTCCATCCCTTCAGGAGACAGCTTCCGGGCAATACTGTAGTCAGTCAAATACAAAAACATCATAGGTAATGAAATACAGTATATTTTTACAAGAAAGCGTAATAGTGTATTCAGTGTCTATTTATAAGAGGGTAATTGTGTTTTCATATAGGGAGGCTGCCTATAAAGGCCTCCAAGATAGTAACATTTTATATAGTGATGTGACACTCCTCATCAACGTCACATCATCAACCTTAACAGAAATTTTTTAATCAACGAGTATGTAACCAATGTGTTTCATTTAACTTATATAATTTTTAACCAGTGGAATAATGTTACATAGTGCTTATGTCATGTTTTAACTATTGGCATTTGACGTTGGTTCAAGCCACTTGTGATGGAAGCTTATGCCATTCATCCAGTTCACATCGGCACATGAGACAGACTGGCAGTGTTGTCGTCCGCTCCCCAAGCCACCTCGGTACCATAATTTAGGCTAATATCATTTCATTACGATAGTGACTTAATTAACCAGAACATTTGATTTAGTTCTTTTCTGTACCAAGGGGAGTACCACCTGCACTCTCACCAGAGACCTTAACGCTAGCGCGTTTCCGCATAACACTTCACTGACTTAGGTCATTATCACGCTAAGGTCACCGGCAGGCAACAAGTCCTGGGTCTGTTTCTTTTAATATTCGCATGTCCGCTTCTTGAACATGTAATCAAGTATGTGAGTAAACAGCTTTACAAAATTCAGTGAGTGTTGATTCATTGTCCTCCGGGAGACATAGGGCGCTACAACCTTTGTAATACCCCCCACAAAATTTCCAATATATTTTAGGCAAACAAGATGTCCTACAGTCTCGTCATAAGGTCAACGTGTGTAAGTAGTGTAACATTAAGTATGCGACAACTTCATCTTCAAATTGACGGAGGTATCCATGGCCCCCTGGGCCATCGACCGAAAGACCCACATCACATACTATCTGCTGAGATATGGCGCCCGGCAATTCTACACTCTACCAGCCCTGGGTCACCTCGACCATGTCAAAGATGGCGCTCCGAAATAGGGGGCAACATTTTATCAAGTGTTTTTTTTTCTACATCAAAGATGGCTTTCACAACTAGGGGCAGAACAGCAGAGTGCAAGAGCCAGCCCCAATGACTTGCGGGGCCCCACAAGAGCAGAAGGAAGAAAAAAATCTGAGTACATGTGCTGCGAAATCACGATGTCCGAAAACTTAATCACAGTCAAATCAAATTGAATGTTCCCGTGCTTACACACCATGTGAATTATTCAGTGTGCTGTAAGCCCCTCTAGCTCAGAGGAGGGCACTCGGAAGTATCTTGGCCAGTTTATAAATGCTGGAAAAATCATGATACTGCGCCAGGTCGTTTTCCACGCAAGTAACAACAAATTACATTTTAGAGCATTATGAGTGTAACTGTACCATGCCTAACTCTAAAAGGACATCGAAGTGTCTTTATATAAGTCGCGCAACACACACTAGAACAGAGATCAATAACAACATGCTGCACGCATGTGGTTGTGTTGACAAAGAACCCATGCGGCGATTGCAAGGTCAAATCAGGAGTGCAATGTTTATATTTTACTTGATACGTGAAATATAAAACATTTTAGAGACTTGTAATATGTATATTTGTTTATCACGCAAAATACGCTAAGCATGTGGGCCAAATCAATCTCACAGTGCACCATGTATGTTTTACGAAACACGTAAAACATTAATAAGAAGACATCGGATTATATGCATTCGCATAATTGCATATGGAAATGTATAAAACGCGATATTTACAGCGTTATTGCATATTTGAATAGTTTCTTCCCAATCTTGCTTATTTCGATAGAGAGGAGAATATAATTAGGCGAGTTGGGTGCACGTTGCGGTGCGCAGGAGCGGCACTCCCCACTTACCACCCTACGCACTTGCACATTCAGTTACTCGCAGTGTTTGTTTACCCACGATTGGTTTTTGTTTTGATTCGACCATAATAACGACAATGCCGCCAGTGTAAAGGAACACTAAGAGTTTAATGGAATCTTGGATTAAACGTTGCCCAGGCTAAATTATAACTGATGGCGATGTGATTTTCTGCAAGGTTTGTAACAAGCGTATACCTTCTTCGAAAAAATATCAGATTGATCGACACGTAAATGCTGCTTCCCATGTAGTAGCAAGAAATAAATATTCAACAAGTCGTCAACAACTGCTGACTCTAATTAAGCCTTCTACTTCGGATTTTACAAAGAAAAGAAATTTAATAAAGATTTACTTGAGTTGTTTATTGGTTGCAATTTTCCATTTCTTCAAGTGAATAACCCAGTATTCCCGTAATTTCTCAAGAAATATTGCACAAATCAGATAGTTCCTGACGAATCTACGATTAGGAAGAACTACCTTTTCAGGTATCTACGAAGACGTGTTAAGTGAAATTCGCACCAGTATTTCGAACAATTTGCTCTGGATTTCAGCTGATAAAACAACAGCTTCATGCGGACGATATATAACAAAATTGATAGTTGGAAAATTAACAAAGGAACCATCTACTCCCCACCTGGTTGTCTGTAAGGCCCTAGAAAAAACGCTCCTTTCAACTATTGCCCATTCATTAATGATTCCATAAAATCATTGTTTCTTGATTCTTCTATGGACGAAAAAAGCTGTGTCTTTGTTTATGACGCTGATCTTTATATGGTTAAAGCTGGTCAAGCTCTGCAAGTGTTTTATCCAAAACTACTGCATATTACCTGTTTGGCCCACGGATTTCATCTACTTGCAGAAGATATAAGGAAAGAGTTCGGGAATGTCAATAAATTGATTTCCTCTACAAAGAAAGTATTTTTAAAATCACAGCCGCGGGTACAAGCTTACAAAGAGCAGCTACCAAATCTAGCACTGCCCCCAGACCCTGTAATTATGCGATGGGATAGCTGGTTGAAGGTTGTATTGTTAAGTGCTGAGAACTTTGAGACCATAAAGCAAGTGGTTGGTCAATTTGACAGTTCGGATGCCATTGCAATTCATTCAAGCAAGCTAGCATTTGAAGACGTTTCCATCAAACATAATATCACCCTCATCACATTGCAGCAACATACTCGACGCCATAGAGAAATTGGAAACAAAAAACCTTCCACTCTTCAAGGCCATAGAAATACTAGAGAAAATGATCGAAATGACTGACGCCTTTCCTAATTCACTATCGGAAAAGATACATGAAAAATTAAACGCCGTCCTGCGTAAAAAAACCAAACTTAGTCTTGAAGTAATCAAGGAGATTAATGCTTATATCAACGGCACAGATCACACCCTGCTAAAAGAGATATCTGAAGAAATGGCGCCAAATTTCAAATTCTGTCCAGTGACGTCGACTAATGTGTAGAGGTCATTTTCGGCTTACAAATTAATATTAGGCAACAAACGACACAAATTTGCTCTAGAAAAGTACATGATAGTGTTTTGTCACAAGAATTATATGTGATATTGAGTTTAATTTGCTACATGGTGGGTACTAAGGCATATTTGAATGCAAATTTCGCATTTTGTTAGTGCTTATAATCTGAGTTCTAATGATGACAGTGTTTTTAAACCATAATTTAGAAATTAAAAGACCTTTGGTATAAATAAAATATTTTTATCTATTTGAAATCTAATCACACTGCATTTCATATTGGTTCGAAGAAGTATAAAATTATCTCAGCACTTGTTTTAAAAACACTATTCTAATCTCAAATCCTATTGTCACCAATTTTTCTAGTCGTCTTGGGTGAAAATCAACTTTAAAGTTGGGACCCTGTGACTGATTGTTTGAAGGATCTTAGATTAGTCTACCTCATCTTTCGACAATGATTTAAACCAGTTGGTCGGGAATGTTAACAATTTGGATGGTCCTTTATAGCTGCAAAGAAAATTTCTGAGTGAAATTGGCGTTGGCTTCAGAAATATCTGTTTAGTATCTGTAGTAAATTTTTTATATAAAATATAAATTTTTGCATGATTGTGTGCATTGTTGTGCTCTAGTATTTGCAATAAATGGGAACTTGACTTATTGTATATGTCTATTTTGTGCTTGTTGGCCTGGCCACTGGTGACACTGACTGGTCTTGTTAGTTTCATGTAGGGTGTTTCTGTTCTTTTTGTGTGATTTGTAAAGATTTACTTTTTGTACTAAAAATAGTTCAGATGTCACCATCGGTGAAGGTTTGGTTTTTTGGACCCAGGCGTTGGGGTGGTGTAATTTTGTATTTGTGCCGTTTTGTCCGTTTTCGTGTGTTAAATGAACCTTGGAAGTTCGGATTTTTCATCTTATTAAGATTTCGTCGTCTTTCTGTGCGTTTCATTTTTATTCTTCGATGATGGCCGTTGGCGCACCCTGGGCCACTAAAACTCCTTTCATATAAAAAATATAAGTCTTTTAGCCGCCGCCGGTGATGGATTGGTGTTTGAACCGTGAAGTTGTGGTAGTGGCGTCATTTTGTGTTTGTGACGTGTAGACAGTTTTCTTTTGTCAAATGGACCTTAGAATTTTGAATATTTCGTTTTATGAAGAATTTTAAATTTTTTTTGTTTCATTTGGAAATGTCGATGTTGGCCGTGGGTGTTATTATAGGCCACTAAGAGTGCTAAAAAAAAATAATTGACCAGAAATACATACTTATTGACAGAAGATGGCGATTTCAAGAGTTGCGGTTGTCTTGGTTGTTTTTATTATTCTATTTTCTGTATTTGTTGCTAACATTACAAACATGATATCAATTGATGATTCAGGTTATGATAGAACTTTACATACTTCTACTTCCTTTGGTGATAAACTTTCTGATGTAACTTTGGGTTCTAGTGAAGTATTAGGAAATACATCAAGTCATTTGCTTTGGTTTGTACAGGTTAGTGTTTTTTTTTAATCAGCTTTCGGTGTTGAGTATATTGTTAACCAAACGTACTGAACTTTGAAAATGTTTTGGTATGGTTGTACACGAAAGGTTTTTTTTTGCAGTTGTGGGCCCAATGATTTAAGTTATAAAATTAGTTTTACTTCTGAAACATTTGGATTATATGTTAAGCCCATGGCTGTTGGTATTGTCTGTGTGACAAGGTGTCAGTTTTTAAAGGCTGTGCTACAATTGATTGGTAAATATCCAGTTTAGCAGCTTTTCTGTAAAAAAAAAAAAAAACCCGAAAAGTGGTATATTTTCACTCTACTAATTACGCAGAACACGAATATACTAGTGTCATTAACGTATGACGAATTTCGTAATAAGTGCCCACCTAACCGAACAGAACCTAACCCCACGATGAGTGAATCACTATTTTACATTTTTAAAATAACCTAGGATTGCAGGGTTTTAAACTAACCTAGGATTATAGGATTTTAATCTAACCTAGGATTGTAGGGTCTTAATCTAACCGTTAATTATAGGATTTTAAACTAACCTAGGATTGTAGGCTTTTTAAAGTAACGTCTGATTTTAGGATTTTAAATTAATCTACGAATTTAGTCCAATCTAGGATGTTGGGGATTTAAAGGAACCGTTAAACACACCGGAAGAATATCAATTAACTCACCTAGTAGGCTAGGAACCGTAAAACACACCGGAAGAATATCAATGAACTCACCTAGGTAGGTTTTAAACTAATCTACGAATTCAGTCTAATCTAGGATGTCAGGGATTTAAAGGAACCGTAAAACACACCGGAAGCACATCAATTAACTCAACTAGGTAGGCGACGTGTCCTCTGCGAATTCAACTTTACCTCACTCGACGAAACACCTTGATCTACTAAAACGCCACACAGGTGAATATTACGCACTAAGCACTCGTTCATAGGCAAACATAATGCACAGATGCACTCATTCTTGCTTTCTCCATTTTTAAATGTGTCAGATTGGGATGGCACAAGTCACCCCGGCAACGACACAGCTGCTACTGTGCGGTTCAATAATTCCCAAAAGCCAATAAGGTGATAGTAGGTATGACATTTTCACCACAAGCCAATAAGGTGACGGCAGGAATCATGACGTCACCAAAAATCATAACTTCCGACGTAAACACAGCGGCGAACAACTCTTACTTTTAACTGTTTTATTTGATACGTTCTACTTTTTTAACATTACGTCCTTGCAAATATGAACAAGGTAAGCCGTGCAGAACCTATTAATGCTAATTTTGTTGGTCAAGGACGTTTCGTTCAGAAAAGCAGCTAAACTGTATAATTACCAATTGATTTAGCACAGAAATAGAATACCTACATGTGGTTGCATGACACTTGCGACAATCACGCACAGCACATGTACCGAAAAATAACGCAAGGGGTGGCACACAGAAACTAGGGCTATAATAGGCAACATGCAAATTTCGTAAATATAGTTGAAAATGATACAAACACATTTGCATATGATTATATATATAATAATGTGCCGTTTCTGGCATAAAAATCTGTTTGTGGCATAAAAATCAGTTTTGACAAAGTTATTTTAGTTTTAAAACAGTAACTTTTGCAGTTGCGGTCATGTGAATGTGGAACACCCTCTTATTGTTTGACGTCTTTATTCGTACGCCAGCGCCGGCATGTTGCAAACATGCATCACTAAAATGGAAGGCAACTTTGTGAAAGTGCAGTCGGACAATCTGCCACGAGGAGATACTGATATGGTACTTGATTACTTCAATTCCCATTGTTTTGTGGAACCTGAAATAAAAGGTGTAAAATTACAAACATAAGAATGTGTCTCTTATCGCACAGTTGTGATTTTCAAATCTACAGCAGGCCTACACCACATGTTAAAACTTATTTGTTTGTACGTTTTACTGAGGTAGTATGTATTATTATCTGTGTTTATGTTTATAATTGCTAAGATTGAAAGTTGGAAATTTAAATATGGAATAGATATTACATTACCAAGAATAACAAAATTGTAATGAAGGCGACTGCGTATTGTGTTGTCATGCGCCATGCTTGATGTCTGTGATAAATTTAATTACATTATTTAGAAATAAAATGTATTGTTAAGAAAGAAGGTTACATATATTTCCGGATTCTAAACCACGCTTCAGTGTTCATAAAACATTTGTTTTGCTTTACAAATGTCAGATAAATAGCAGCATGGTCACAGTAGACTTCAAGCTAGCACGCTAGTCACTACCCGACATCGCTCAACTCCTCAAGCAGCTGTGGGCAGAACGCCGCACTGTAGGCCGGCAAACCTGTATTTTCCGCGTTCCACCACGTTTCTAAACACTATATTTGAGGACTCAAATATAGTGTTTAGAAACGAAAAAAAATGGTTGAAATTAGCTTTTTTTATATTTTGTGTACCTAACATACCGTTTATTATTCTGACGTCACAATATCTGTGTCTACACTTTCTTTTTAAAATGTAAGAACTGTACAAATAAACTGAAAATATAGACATGGTTGTTTGAGAAACACTTAATACCTGGGATAGGGTTAAATACAGCAAAGAAAAACTGTAATAAAAGCTTAAAAAAAATTTTTATTCCTCAAAAGCTTTTTTTTTTTCCTGTTTATTTAAGGGAAAAGGTTATAAAAGTAACAGCTTAGTTGCGTTAAATGCTTAGGCCTATTCAGTGTCAATTTTATGGAGCTAGTCTCGTATTTTTTTTTGTAATGTCAATCTTAGTCACTTAGGAAAATGGGGAAGGGCAAATATGAAAGTAAGATCATATTTTATAAACATTTTTAAAAACATGCATTTTAGTGTTTTGGAAGTAAAAATTAAGTTTCTATTTAACTAAAATTGTTCGACTTATGAAAGCTAACTAGAGACAAATCAAAATAACTTAAGTTTATTAGAAATTGCTATGTTTGAAAAATACAGCATAATATAAACCAAACTTTTTGCAAAAGGGACTCAGAGCCCCACCCAAATAATTTTATGTTCAATTTGCATGTCTTAACTGCGTGACATGTTATTATTTAGGCATACAATGTGAATATAGTCTAAATATGATAGCTGTGCTCTTTGAAACAAATGTTAGAAGTTATATTAAATTAATAATAAAAAAAATATACACGTGCACACACACACACATCTGTTAGGCCTAAGTTAGAATTTATAAACACGCAGAATGTAAAATTTACATTCTGTGGCAAAATTTTTTGTTAACATATTTATATGCTTTAATTGTTATGAAATATGTTAACAAATTTTTTTATGCTCATGTTCACATCACATACGATTTGCTAAACGCGTTGTGGTGTGTATTAAACAATACTATAGTACCGTAGTGTAGGTTAGGTCAGATGTAAATAGCAGACATTCAGAAGTCCAGTGTTAAAACTATTAACATATGGAAAACATAAACACATTAAATATAATTACGCATGTCAACATGGTCTTCGCAAACAAAAACAACTGATTTGGACGAAACATCTTCAATGTCTCGCCTAACTGCGTTAAACCATGTCTTCCTGTTTGTTTAGTTTTTTTGTAATTAACAAATATTTTATCTGGTTTTTTGAGAGATGTACTAGTATACTGCGGTACAATAAACCATTTCAATGATTTGGGTATATTTGACTCTTGTTTGCTTTTTCCATTACTTCAAACAATTTCTATTTAACCAAATACGCATCACCACTGAAGTAAACAGATGCGGCGGCCGAGGTTGTATCTGACTTGTGATGTCACGGAGTGAGCAGGTGCGACAGGTGCATTTTGGCGGGTGTTTCAAACGTAATATTTTCATAACTTCTTCAAAACTAATTTTTAAATTGTGATACTTTATAAATACATTTCTAACACATAAATGATTGAAAACCAAGTGCCAGCATAAAATGTGCATGTTGCCTATTGCTGTGCATGTGCTTTGTGTGCTGCCAATAAGTTCGTGGATACTACAGAGTTCATGCCAAGATTAAAATGGCTGAAAAAGTGAAAGTAGTGAATTTGACTAGTGCGTGGAGAGTTTGGAGTAATATGAACTGTAGTTTTTGATTGTTATTGTTATTGTATGAGTGGCGCATGTTAAGAAGGAACTGCATAAAATATTATATTTCTGCAAATCATGACACGAGCAGCAAAGTAAACTGAGCTGTCGACAGTATTTTTTCCCAATATTAACACATGCACGCACAATTTAGTGAGCATAATTTCCTTTCATTTTCGTGTCTGTTTTGTGTAAACATCCATCATGCCTGTGTGTACTAAATCAATTGTAGCCTGGCCTTAACCCGTTACTGTCAATTAAGAGAGTTGTAAATATGAGGGAGTTATGAGGAATTTCGCAATGCTATTTGCAGCTGTCTTGAAAATGTGAAAAGAGAAAAATAAAAATCCTGTAAAGTGTATGTTTTGGCACTACTAATCAAGCTGAAACATAATTGCATAGGTACATTGTTACGTGTATTTGTACTACATACCTCGAAACATTATTGCGAGTGCTATGAAGATAAGGGTGAATATCATTACAAANGTTACGTGTATTTGTACTACATACCTCGAAACATTATTGCGAGTGCTATGAAGATAAGGGTGAATATCATTACAAATGTAAATAATACAGGATATTGAAAAATGCCAAAGATAATAAAAATATTAAGTATATCCACAAATGGTAATTTCTGGACTGGGGGGTTCATATCTAAAGGAAGGTTTTGTGATACAAAGTATATTGATAGTACTATTCATACTTAAGCAGGCTCAGCGACTTCTCCTTTAACTTTAGCCCATATTCTTTCTATCAGATTCAAATTCGGATGATAGGGTGGCAGACGAAGTTCTGTGTGGCCATGATTTCTCAGTAGTCTGTCTATCGAGTACTGCTTTTGCCGAGGTTTGTGTTGCTTTATGAGGTTATACAAAGTTGTTTTAAGAGTGTTGTTAGTAAACAAAATATTCTCCTTACGTAACCACAGCTGCATTTCCATCTTAGTTGAGCTGGAAGTAGGTGTTTTGTTTACCTTTTCATTATTTATCACAACAATACTGTCAGGTGGAAGATTTGGTATTAAATACTCGTTAATCCATTTTCATAATTTTCTTTATTCATATTTTTGTGATAATTCCCTGTTGTGTGGTGCAACTTCCATATTGTAAGAGCATCAGGGACAAAACAGTTTTCGCCTCCTGTGTGAATTATTGTTAACAGCTTGCCTTTTACCTACGTCTGCTTCAGACTCGACAAAGTAACTATATTTTCACTCGGTATAGTAGCTGCAGCCGCGCTGGGGTCAAGTACCCGTTATCGCTCTGTGACTTCGCCTCCCCCCTCATGACTCACACTGTTACGTTCCATTTGTAACGGTCGGCCAGGCTCGGAGTTATTCTGCGTTTAGTGTATACATAGCCACAAATATTGTAAAACTTTAAATAACTTTGATAGTAAAGCTTTTAAAAAAATATTAAAGGATTATTTGCAGCTTTGCTTTTTTTGTACTTTGTAAGAGAATTTGGGGATGCTTGTAAATAGCCATATATAATCTTGAGTTAATAAATCTAAGATGTGTTTTGTTATTGTCTATAGTAACATTCTCATAGGTTTATGTTCTAGTGGTGTGTATAACATAATTTTTTTTTCATATATTTATATTTGTTATCTTAGTGGTAATGTGTGTAACTCATAAATAACTTTTTTATTGTTTTGTGTTGCAGTGATTTTTTTTGTATGTGCTTATTTTTTAAAAATGAATTAAAATAAATTATGGCTTTTGCTATACTTTGAAGGCTGTATAGAATGAATATAAATAAGTAAGTAAATAATAGCGATGCACCGACTAGTCGGTAACTAGTCGGCAAAAAGCACAGACTAGTCGGGCGATTACTTCATTCATTTTACTATTTTTAAAATAGGGTGATTGAAATGAAATTCTTTCATTATTAATTATTTTTATTTTAGTATCAGTCTTACAATTGGCAATATAATCTAGGAATAGGAACAAAGGAAGGAATAAAAGATTTAGTTAGTAGTTAGTACTTATATGACTAAGTTTAACAAAAAAATTAATTCTGAACGCAAGTTTCTACAATTCTGAATAAAGAACATAATTATATTATCTCCTGTTTATTATTTATTTTAGANAATTCTGAACGCAAGTTTCTACAATTCTGAATAAAGAACATAATTATATTATCTCCTGTTTATTATTTATTTTAGAATCACAATTTCAAACACTATGTATTCACTATTAAAAGAAATATAAACTAGAGGCAGTAACTTCTCCTTTGTAATCAACAAACAATCAAACTCAACCTTAAACCTAATAATATTAAATGAGACCATTTCAAACTTAAGAAAAATGAATACGTTACATAATCACTATGTGTATCATATAACAAAAGTGACATTTAGGTACACATGTTACTCTAGTTGGTGTTAGTATATTTTTTAATTAGAGGCAAATTGTGGTGTAAAAAGACTAAAGTCTCTGCCCTTTCTGGCAGTAATCGATTTCTTTTTGTTTCGTATATGTTACCAGCTTCGGAGAAGAGTCGTTCACTGTAAACAGAACTAGCTGGACCACAAAGGTACACTTTAGCGAGGCGCGACATTTCAGGATATCTAGAACTATTACGGTTCCACCACTCAAATGGATCATTGTTGCTATTTATTACCGGTAACGCAAAGTTCATGGTAGCATTGCCAGAAATTACGATGTGTTGCTGTTTCCGTGCTGTCTTCATTGGTGGTGATACGAAGAGGTTCTTCATCTTTGTCAGCATCACTCTCGTCATCACTCAGATTATTTTTCAGAGTTTCCAATAAAAATTGTGACCTAACGGTTATAAGTTCCTCAGCATCGAAAAACTGCTGCTTATATCGTGGATCCAACAAAGTTGCCAGGGTAAAGAGTTTGTTATGCTCCAAGTTAAATCTGCTCTTCAAATCATTTTCTAACAGCCGTTTTATTTCCATGATTTCATTGTAATAATCGTAGTAATTTTCTAAATATTTCTGCAAGGTTTTCACCTGAGGTATAACTTCAGATAACGATGAGCCATTTCAACTTACGATCTTGGTAATCTCTGTGAATGGCTTCAGCAGTTCAAGGTTTTTTCCGAGCATTTTCCACTCTTCAGTAGATAAATTTTCGAAATTTACAGATGTTTCAGTCAGATATAAAGATACAGCCCGTTTTTGTTCTGAAAGACGAGACATCATGTACGATGAATTCCATCTAGTAGATACGTCTTGCACAAACTGGTGGTCTGGTAAGTTAAGTTCTTGCCGCAAATCACGAAGTTTTGACTGAGCTGGACTAGAATGGTGGAAATGTGTAACTATTCGTCTAGATTTTGCAAGTATTTGTGCCATAGTATCATGTTTCAATGCAGTTTTTACTGCCAGTTGCAACGTGTGTATAAAACAAGGAACTCTATTAAAAACTGAGTCATCAATAGCTTTCCCCACATTTCTTCCATTATCTCGCACGATGGCATGAATTTTGGTCATGTTTATATTCCACAATGTTGGAATTTCTTCTAAACAGTTTTTTATATTAATGGCTGTATGTGATTCTGGGAATTGTTTCATTTGTAATACTGCGTGGTGAAATTTGAAATCATCACTAAGCCAGTGTGCTGTAAAACTCAAAAAAACTTTCCATGTTATTTATATTTGTCCACAAATCTGTAGTAACTGAGATTGCGGCAGCACTTAGCAGTCCTTTTTGAATTTGAGATTTAGTTTCTTCGTAGAGATGTGGCATGATGTTGTCTGTAAAATACTTTCTGCTTGGTATGTTATATTTTGGTTTCACTGTTCTCATCAAGTTTCTGAAGCTATTATTTTCAACAATAGACAACGGCTGGTTGTCCAAAGCAGTCATCTCACCAACAGCAATACTAATGTTCCTTGATCTAGAATCTTCATGTGACCACTGTACAAGGAAACTTTCTTCAATACTTCGCTGGTATTTTTGAGATAAACTGACTTCTGACGACACTGGACTTGACGGAATAGGCAACGCTGGAGGTTATTCTTCTATCTGTGACTGCGACGTACTCCGGGTTGTTTCATTTGATGAACTACATTTAATCACAGAACCTAACTGAGGCATCAGCTGTGGATGTTTGTATTTAATATGGTTAGTCATACTAGTAGTGTTTGCTGTTTTCCCCTGCCCACCACGAGAAATAACTGTTCGGCATTGATTACACTTCACTTTACGGGAATCAACCTCCAATTCGTCAAAGAAAGTCCACACACGCAATTTCTTCTTTGACATGACTCAATTTCAATTAAGTAGGTACTTTCACTATAATACAAACTGTCTTAGCTATGCAATTCACTGACTTTTGTTTTACTTTTCAAAAAACACTCAGTAATGCCAGACCATACGTGAACGATACTATAACAAAATGCAAAGTAAAGCAAAACCTGTTCGTTCATGTCCGCACGTGTGCGAGGGATGCAAGGCGCGACGAACATTACCGATTTTGCCCGAAAATCGCAGAAAGCAATGATCGGCTTGGCCGACTAGTCTGCCGTTTTCCAACCGACCAGTCGGCTAGTCGGCCCACCACTAGTAAATAAGTACATACTCGCATAAGCAAGTAGCGAATCAACTGATGCAGGGATTGCAAATAAGTAATTTATTGTGACACTGTTCCAAAGTTGATGGTTCTGCCTATTATCCAACTGTCAAAATCAGGCTCTTGTAACTGAGATGGAATGTAGCACTATGAAATTTTTGCAGTAATTTAGCAACGCTTGTTGTGACCTAGTGCATTATGGTTATAAAAAACATAAACACTGTTACACTTTTATAAACCTTGTTGGCCTTGTGCTCTCATTTGTTTATGATATTTTGAAATCCAGAGGTAAGGTATACAATAACTGTTAGGTTGGAATTCAATTTTCTTCTGTATGTACCTAATTATGATAATATTTCATAATGAATGGCACGATTTTTACAAGATTTTTTCTTCCAGATCTCGGATTTGCATATAAGCATTTTCCATGACCCATCAAGGATAGCAGAACTGAAGGAGTTTTGCGATCTCACTTTGAATGCTATCAATCCTGTTGTAGTGTTAGCTTCAGGTAAAATAAAACTTTAGTATGCATTTTTATGCTGTAATGCATTGAATCTAAACAGCTTGGCATAAACATAATTGAGTATGCTTACAAAATGCAGCAAAATGATAAGGGTGCACTACTGTTACGCTATTTGATTTTAATACTTTTTTTTTTATTATTCACACAAAGCATGGTGACCTGTCGTGTAGTATTGGTTATTTTTCTGGATGTTACGTATGGATCATGACGTGTAGTGCATGTATGATAAGTTCAGACTTTTTGGATGAAGTTATTGTCTAAAGTCTCGCAATTGCTAGTGCTGAAATTCAGAATGTAGGTTCTGAAAGGTAAGAGATGCAAGAGGCATGTCTGTGTTTGCAAATTCTATGGTTGGTAGTATTTTTTGACAGTAAATGGACTTTAATAAATTAGCTATGCAGCAGAGAAGTAAATATTGGTGGTGTGATGCTGATTGCTGTAGTTGTCTGTTTGTAATTGTAATCATAGACACTGAAAAGTCCTAATTTTTCTTCAATGCATAGTAAAGTTGAAACATCATCGATTCGCTCCTCCCCTGGAACCCTCCTTCACTGTCAGCAATTTTCCTATTTTATTTTTATGGTTCCAGAAGTTTGGCGACAGTTTAACTTTGTAGTACCATACAATATTTACACATTTTAATTTGTGATCTGTGTGCACTTATTAGGTGTGTAACTCTCCTAATTTAGTACAAAGTGAATTGATTTTGATTACCCATACTAAGTGTTATTTTGCATTTTGTTGTGTAGTGTTGTTGAACCCTTATGCTTTTAGTGAGTAGGTCTAGTCAAGTACTTCATTGTCACTGGTAGTAATTAATTGCATAAATTATTGGAATGTATTGAAATTGTAAAACTGTCAAAAGTATCACATTTTAAGTGAAATGTAGAGAGTTATTTTTTTTTTGTAGATGAAGTAACTAACATTACAGAATTGTCTAGTGATTTTTTAGTTGAGTATATATTAGTAATTGTATTTTATCCTTTCAAGGTCACTTCAGTTTTAACATGGGCAACAAGCTTAAAATGTGTTAGTTTTTAAATGAATTGAAACTACAATGAAGGTTTCATCCCATACGCATAATGACTTTGATAAATTTTTCTTACCTGAGGTGCTGTGGGCATAATTGTGCATGAATATTGCTGACACCAATTACCATTATAGTTTTGACAATTGTATAAGTAGCAGCTCCAGACTGTTAAATGTCTCTTTGCTTACATGATTTTAAAAGTTTCTGTGTATTTTAACATGCATGGTCGTAAGTCAGTGTACGCCCATTACTGTTAGTTCCAAAGAAATGGCGAAACAATGTCTCCAATTTAGGAGGGGATACATCTTTAGGTGCCCCCNAAGAGGCATGTCTGTGTTTGCAAATTCTATGGTTGGTAGTATTTTTTGACAGTAAATGGACTTTAATAAATTAGCCATGCAGCAGAGAAATGAATATTGGTGGTGTGATGCTGATTGCTGTAGTTGTCTGCTTGTAATTGTAATCATAGACACTGAAAAGTCCTAATTTTTCTTCAATGCATAGTAAAGTTGAAACATCATCGATTCGCTCCTCCCCTGGAACCCTCCTTCACTGTCAGCAATTTTCCTATTTTATTTTTATGGTTCCAGAAGTTTGGCGACAGTTTAACTTTGTAGTACCATACAATATTTACACATTTTAATTTGTGATCTGTGTGCACTTATTAGATGTGTAACTCTCCTAATGTTGTACAAAGTAAATTGATTTTGATTACCCATACTAAGTGTTATTTTGCATTTTGTTGTGTAGTGTTGTTGAACCCTTATGCTTTTAGTGAGTAGGTCTAGTCAAGTACTTCATTGTCACTGGTAGTAATTAATTGCATAAATTATTGGAATGTATTGAAATTGTAAAACTGTCAAAAGTATCACATTTTAAGTGAAATGTAGAGAGTTATTTTTTTTTTGTAGATGAAGTAACTAACATTACAGAATTGTCTAGTGATTTTTTAGTTTAGTATATATTAGTAATTGTATTTTATCCTTTCAAGGTCACTTCAGTTTTAACATGGGCAACAAGCTTAAAATGTGTTAGTTTTTAAATGAATTGAAACTACAATGAAGGTTTCATCCCATACGCATAATGACTTTGATAAATTTTTCTTACCTGAGGTGCTGTGGGCATAATTGTGCATGAATATTGCTGACACCAATTACCATTATAGTTTTGACAATTATATAAGTAGCAGCTCCAGACTGTTAAATGTCTCTTTGCTTACATGATTTTAAAAGTTTCTGTGTATTTTAACATGCATGGTCGTAAGTCAGTGTACACCCATTACTGTTAGTTCCAAAGAAATGGCGAAACAATGTCTCCAATTTAGGAGGGGATACATCTTTAGGTGCCCCCNCCCATTACTGTTAGTTCCAAAGAAATGGCGAAACAATGTCTCCAATTTAGGAGGGGATACATCTTTAGGTGCCCCCTAGAGATGGAGAGGAGCAAGTCTTTTAGTGCCACTCTTGATAAATTTTTGCTTCTCTTATATATTTAACTTTGGTGTGATCAAAATCTAAATTACACGTTGCGTAAAAATAGAGAAAAGTCTATTGAAGCAAATATGAGTATCAGAAGCAGGTTATTACAATTCATTAGATATAGTATACAATATATTAATGCATCTTGATTAACAGAAACATTTTGGGTGCCCATTTATGATTTACACTCATTCTAGCAACTTTTCCTCCAACATGCACCGTGTAGGTTATGCCACTGTGCACCTGCTGTGATGTATGGTAGGATGTGTGACTTCCCTTGGCTGTCATCTATCATAATATTAACTCTTCAGGATAGTCTCTCCACCAAGTTCGGGTACACAGCTGATGGAATTTTTCATTTCTTCCTGAATAGTTGAAGTTCGTGTGTTGGTTAAGTGGGCGTAGTATGCAAATGATGCAACAGTGTTCTGTTGGATTCATGTTGGAGCTTTGAGCAGGCCAGTCGAGCAGTCCCACCTGATTGTCTTCAAACCATGATGGAAATTGGCCCTTGCTCCAACCGAGTGAAACAGTTCCAGATTATTATGTTATCATCACCAAATTTCTTTGTTGATGCGGCATGCTTATGTAATACAATTTGCTAGGCATCCCCCAGTTCCACACAGGGTGGCACTGAAATGGTCCCTCCTGGCTAACCGTACCTGAGGTAGGCCAGCATGACGTCACGTCACAAGATCAGCCTGGTTGGGCCTGTGGTCCGAGCCAAGTAGGGAATATTGGGCAGTTTTTAACGTAATTGCAAATTCTTCTGTATTGCCAAACAACGTGGTCCAGATTTCTTCTGTATTGCTTAGCAACATGGTCTGATTTTTTTTACAGTGTAATATTTTTCCTTTTTTTCCCCATTGTTTACAGTATTTTTGAAAGTGAGTGCTGTGTAAGTTGAACTTTGGATATGTTTCATAATGTTGGCCTATTCACATGATTGGTTTATCTGGTTAGCTAAGATGCTGGCATTTATGTTTATTTAGTGCCACATTTCTCTAAAGATTTTTTTTTGCAACAGTGTTTAAAATTATTACGCCTGATCGGTGTTCAGTGCAAAATTCAAAATTGTAAGAACTTCAGTGAAAAAACCAGTTCAGAAGTTAGTTACCATATATTCCCAAAAGATACAAAATTGGGGTAAAGCTTGGAAATTTGCATGTATGAGAAAATATGACTTAACACAAAAGCAGTCAGGGCTTGCTTTGCACATTTTTTCGCCTGATGATTTTGTTAGACACTTGCAAGCTGAACTTACGGGACAAGACAAAAGAAGGTATCTTAAACCTAACATCGTTCCTCATTGAATCTTCTATGTAAAGTGGAAAAAGTGTCATCAGTTAGGGGCAACAGACTTAAAAGATCGGAACATCAAACAAAAATTTGTTGAGGAAATAAGACTTCACTAAATGACTTAAGAAATGCGACGGTTCAGCAGAATGAAACAAGTTTCCTAGAGATACCAACACCTGGTCAAGATGAATGTACGTCACATAAAGTGGGTAACACACAAACCAAAAAACTCCAAAAAGAAATTTTGTTTCTAAAAAATTAAGTATGTGCTCTCCAAGAATAATTAAATTACAGAGATGCAGAAGGAAAGAAAATTAAAACTAAATGATCACAATTAAAACAAGAGTTAATGCATTTAAAAGTTAAACACAAAAATTGTCCTAAAGCAACTAAGAAAGAAGTTTATAAAATTTTGGGAAGGGTTTTTACACCACAGAGGATAGAATAACTTCTCAAAAATAGATGTATGAAGTGAATGAATGGTTACATTGCAGCAGCTGTGACATTGCGATCAGTTTCCTAGAAGACCTCAGTTTATCTTCAAAACAAAGTAGGAATTCCATTACCTGGGCTGTCTACTATATGGAAATGAACATTGACTCTCGGCGTTGCTATGACGAAAGGTAAGATCAAGTATTAGGATCTTATCAAATGATACAAGTGGCAATAGCAAGACGTTCAACGGGAAAATGGAAGCAGCCCATGATGGATGATGTGCTATTTGAAATAATCAGTGTTTGGGAAGAATGTGGCTTTCAGGTTATAGCTATCGTTAGGGACATAGGTAGCTGTAACCAGAGTTTATGGAAGCATTTGAATATTACTCCAGAAAATATGCATTTTGACAACCTGTTTGATGCAGAATGAAAGATTAGGGTATACCCTGATGTGCCGTACCTTATAAAATTGCTGGGAAACCATTTCTTGGACTATGAAATAATTTTACGTGACAAAACTCTAATTCCAAAGGATGATGTGTATTTTGCAAGATTCAGAACTGAAGCGGACACCAAAACTTTCAAAATTGTTTCTGGATGCCAAGAAAAGTGCACGCCAAAAAGTAAAATACGCCACAAAATTATTTTCTCTAAACACAGCAATGCTATTGAAACTGAAAATCCAGAAGAAAAAACCACAGTTTGTTGAATTTTTTATTTTAGTTGACAATCAACATTTTAAACTCTAGGTTTGTACATGATTATAAAAAAGAACGTTGGCACAGTGCATTTGGAGGGCTTATCGAATAACAAATGAATGTAGTATTGAATGAAAGTTACTGCGAAAATGAGAATTTCTGAAAAAAGAAAGGTATTCTGGTTTCAGATTTTTTGCTCACTGACATGTACATTTATTTCCAAAAGAACAATATGGGGCATTCGGAAATTTGCACGCACAGAACTTTTATAAGACTGCCTCACCTAAATTGTAAGTCTGAAGTGGAAACTCTTCAAAAGCGACAAATGGAGCAACTTCAAAGTGCTGCAGTGACACCAGTTGTATTTAGCAGGTATGNGTGGAAACTCTTCAAAAGCGACAAATGGAGCAACTTCAAAGTGCTGCAGTGACACCAGTTGTATTTAGCAGGTATGCAATTTCATCTGCTTTTGCCCATATATTTTAATTTCCTTGTCAATTTTTTGCGTAAGGTTTTGTCTTTAATGACCTCGTTGATAAGAGATATGCCACACTACCTTGGTTTCAGTTGTTGCATGGCTGACACAGTTTTGTTTATTCTGTAGAAATTTGCATCTGTTATCGCCGTTACTATAAGGTACAAAAATCATTGGATTTTTCTCTGTGTTATGGTGGCATGTGTGCGTTTTCCAAAATTTATACTAGAAATAATGTATTTCCATTCACCATACGTTTTACTTAATTTTCCACCCCACCATGCTTTATGTCGTGTTTCCACTTCTTTCTAGCGTGTACAAGCGGCAGAGTTCTGGGCAACACTGGTCTTGTTGCACGCTGTTACCTGCTTCTCCCCTTCACTTCAGATGGGCTGGGAAGGCCCAACCTACATATTCGACTAGTTTTTAGGTCCACTTACATCTATCTGAGTGGAAGATCATGCACCGTAACTCATCACCCTATTAGACCTTCCACTGCTCTGTATANCATCCGAGTGGAAGATCATGCACCGTAACTCATCACCCTATTAGACCTTCCACTGCTCTGTATACCAGTGACAGTGTTGCTTGCATCACTCCAAACAACGTCTGGCATTGGTGCGGCACAACCATGAAGTCTGTATGCTGTTACTTCCCAGCAGATAGTCATGTCATTTGTGTCTCTACCTCAGCTGCAATGGAAGTCCTCAGCCGTCCCTATCTGATTTGTTTGCATAACCTGCTTCAGAGTCCTCCGGTCCCCATTAGTTAGTTTCTGGGGTCTGCTACAACTATGAGTGAGACCAGTGCTTTCACGACTATTCCATTAGACATTGGCATAGCTAACAATGGCATGTTCGACCACTGAGAAATTTCTCTTGATGGAATGAGGAAATCCATGGGTTCCTAGTCGTGCACCTTTTGATACACATAACTTTCTCCATTGACTCATGTATTGTGTTAAAAATTTGTGCCTTTGCTTGTACAGCATCATACTGGGCAAGTTTACTTAGATCAGTGAGTTGTCTGGTGACTTTTGGCAATAGTGTAGTGTATTTGTGAAAACATCATTCAATTTTATGGTATTGGGTTTCCACATCCTACCCTGTTTCCAGGACACAGACTTTTTTTTATTGACATTTTAATGTATATTTATTGTCATTGTATGTTTGCAGGAATGGTTTGTTGTTTAATGTTATTGCATTGAAGAGATTGTAATCTTGTTATTCTTAGAGAACATCATTTTTTTTTAATACTGCACTCTAGGTGACCTGACAGATGCTAAGACATCAGACAACATCGGCTCAAGACAGTTTGTCAACGAGTGGCAGATTTACAAAAATGTTTTGCAAGAATGCAATGTTCAGACTAAGACTGTGTGGCTGGACATCCGAGGAAACCACGGTCAGTTTTGCACAGTAGTTACATTATATTTATTATTATTATTTTATTTGTAGCATTAAAATTATTAGAATACTTACTTTTGAATTATGAAGTAAATTTTATCCTCTGACTAATTCAAAGGACAAAATCCATATGAAGTAATGAAAGTTGGGAATCAAACTGCTGTAGGATTATAAACCACTTAAATTAAATCTTGGCATATTTAATACTCAACATTTTGTTCATGTTGTGTGCTGATGGCCCAGGATTGGGAATTGAGGCCTCAGCTGCTACCTCTGCTAGATATTTTCTGATTGTGCACAATGCAGTGCCCTTTGAGCTGATGACTGAGAAAAGGAGGAGAAGGTGGGGATGATGAGGATTGCAGTGCTGGCTGTAAAGGAATCAAGTGATCTCCACAATCTCACACCTCAATCTTGCCAATCCAAACTTATAGTGTATGTAGGGAAGATACTCTTAAAGTATTTTCACTAGTTCCAAATTTTTTTTTCTTCTGGTTGTTAGACTGCTTTGCAATGGAAAGGTGTTGAGGAAAGTAGGCAGCGATCCAAAACCCAAGTTTTCTGGCATACTTTGAGCTTGTTACCTTTAACACAGTCTTGGGTATGTGTACATGGTCGAGCCCGATGGGATGGTAGGCAGTGAAAAGTGGAGAAATATTTTCATGTCTGAACTTGAGACTAGGGCAGTATGGTTGAATAACAACTAGAAGGTTCCTGTTGAAGGTCTTCCCATCTGTGAGAAAGTAGTTCCTTGGGCTGTGATGTGACAGCCATTGGTGTGTGACTAACTGCTTTAGTCAATGTCGGTGGGGACAGCTGAAGTGTGTAAGAGTGACCTTGTGTTCAGTCCTAATTCTAAGCCCCTGACTGCTTACCTGCCTCAACTTTTCCCAGCTCCATACATGGACCACTGCTATGGATGTCAGACCAGGAAGCAGCATGAGTTTGAGTTCAGAGATGCTGCCTCAGTAAAGTTCTTAGATAAGGAATACCTGACACCCAACAGCATTGCCAGCACACAATTAACTATTACTGAGAATTTTTATGAATATTTTAGAACTGTATTTGACAAAATATAAAAACTTGTTCCCCATTTATTTATTACGAAAGCACAAGTAAAGTTCTGAAGGAAGCTTGAAACTTATGAGAGTATTGTTTTGTTAGACTTCAGTGAAAACTACTTGTATGTTATTCAAAATGAAGCACAGGGGTATCACTGGTCAAATGACAGCGGTTCACCTCACCCAGTTGTATTATATACCTGTGCTCATAATACTAAATATCTTCTAGCCTTAAGTTTATTCATCTAGTCTGATGACTTGGAGCATGACGTAGCCTGTGTGTACAAAACCCAAAAAAATAGTTGTGTTATCGTAGCAAGAAGGTTCCTGTCATTGCGCTCGTCATCCTTCAGTGCAACTCGTGGTGCAAGAAACCTCCTAGACCAGGCCAGCTGATCTATATAAGCTGCAGCATACCTCCAAGTGAAGAGTCTGGAGCTTTGTATGGCCTTGGTGAACTTAGCCTAGAGCACGATATTCACATAGCAGAAATTAGAGGCTGAATGTCTTTTTGGGCTTCATGTGCTGTATCAATACATAACTTGGTGTGCTATGGCTAGGCAGTGCCAAGTTGGAGGTGCCAATACGGCGCAATTTGTCCTCACCAATGAGTTCCCCAGTAGTCTGTCAACAACCCACTGTGCTACCTGCTTCTGGTGAAATTTTGATTACAGGGAGATGCCAAGGAAAATTTGTAAGTCATTTGGGTCTAATTGAGCCAGCAGGAAAGGTGGTATCCTGCCAGGCAGTGTTGTTGTAGCAAGGACATTTGTCTCTTCAAATACCGACTGTCTTGAGGAGAGGGACATGATAGGGGTTTGCAAGCATGTCACACAGGTTCTTTCGAACACTCCAGAAGCTTTTATAGTACAACAAATTGAATGCCCTTTATTAGAAGTACTGGAGGAGCTGTTAACTTCAAATTGCGACAGGGAAAGGCTGTCTCTGAATTACTGCAGATAAATAGGGATGCCTTTTCCTGTGGACCAGATGAACTTCAAACAACTAATGTAACCTACCACAATAATTGATACTGGAGATTCCAGGCTGATAAACCAACCCCTAGCATCACGTGAAGCAGTTAAGGATATTCTGGAGGAAATGGAGTTAGGTATAAAATAACCATTTAGTCTGTGGTCTTCCCCCATTTTACTTGTTAAGAATGATGGCTCTCTAAGGTTTTGTGTGGACTATTGCCAGCTTAATAATGTGTCAATGAAAGACTCTTATCCACTTCCAAGGATAGATGACACACTGAACAACCTAGCAGGTTTGCAGTTGTTTTCTACTTTGGACGTGAAGAGTGGGCACTGGCAATGTGAGGTGTCCCCAGAGGATCAAGAAAAGACTGCTGTGTGTCCAAGGAAAAAAAAACCTGGCAATTCAAAGTTATGCCTTTTGGTCTGTACAGTGCCCCTGCCACCTTCAAATGTGTAGATGAAAAAGTCCTCAATTTAGATATCTTGTTTACCGAGTTGATATTGTGACAGGAAGAACATTTTAAGAGCACCTATCATTCTTAGACTTTGTATTCCAGAAAGTGGCCGCAGCCAATTTGAAACTGATTCCTAAGAAGTGCCACTATTTCCAGAAGAAAATTAATTTCTTGGGACATGTAGTGTCGGTCCATGGAATTGAGACAGACTCGGAAGATCATAGCAATAAGAAACTGGGTGCCACCGTATGAAAAAACAGAAGTGTGGAGTTTTCCAGGATTATTTGAATAGAGTCAACTTTTGTTTATACGTTAGAACAGTGGAGCCCTGTTATAACATCCTCTCTTATAACATTTTCCTCCTTAACAAACTGCCTTCTGTTAGTCCACAAACATGTTTTTCAATACAAAGTTTTCCTTTATATAAGGCTAACATTTTGTGGGGCTCTTGAGAAATGGTATAACAGGTTTCTACTGTATTGGAAAATGTTGAGTAGGAGAGCAATTTATTACAATACAACATTATTTATACAAAAAATGGTTTCTTGATTAGCTTCGTTAAGCAAAAAACATGTTGAAACATATGGAGAAGTCAGCAGTAATGTCATGTTGGTTTATATCACTGAGGTCGCCTGTAAATTTATACTATGTTTTATAATTTTCAATTGTAAGTTAAATATCTAAATGTTTATCATATCAACTGATCCATTTTCATGAGAAATTGAGTTTCTAAAATGCTTCTCATGGGTGCAAAACACTCCCCCTTTGTAAATAAATTAATGGAAATGTATTATGTTTTATAATATTTCCATAAAACTCAATTCATTAAAAATTTTCCACCCCTAAAATCTGTCGCTGTAAGCATGCCTACTGGGCCTGTGTGTAAATCCGGCCCTGTTTGTACACGTAGTTCACTTTATTTGTATGTATTGTTACACGCGGACCCTCCAGCCCCACTTCCCTGTGCCGGGAAAGCATCCATAATTGGCGGGTAAAGGGGGTGGATCACCACGACTAGACCCATCTCTCTCTACCCCCTTCCCCAAGGTGGACCAGCTATATGGCACCAGGAGGGGGGGGGATTTATGGCTGACTTAACTGGCTTCATCACCCCTCCCTCCAGCCAGAGGGGTTGGTGTCAGCAGATTATTGCACACTTTCTAGTTGTATCCCCCCTCGGCATGGTCCGACATGTGAAGAATGTTCTCAGCTTGGGTGCGGCTATATGTACCTGCATGGCTGCTGGTTAATGGTTTCGTGACAGCAATCTGGAGAAGTGTGGTGAGTGAAGAAGAAGACCGGTGGTGGAAGGTGAGAGAGGCTGTGGTGGACGAGTGTGTGTATGGCAGTGGCGGACAAGGTGCGATAGAGCTGCAGACGGCGAGTTACCAGACAAATAGTGTGCATGTATACAGGAGCGCTCGGGGTGCTCCAGAACGTTCTGGACATGAAAGACTGGTGATATTTGCATTGAAATAAGATGGGACTGAATGGATGAGTAATACATATGGGAAATACCAGGTAGTAAATATATAATTTTAGTACTTGTTTATAAAGGGTGGGTTTCCGTCTCTGATTATATTAATTGCTGTGAGTTGTGGGATGATTATGTAAACATTAGCTGTAAGAAGCTAGTGAGAGCCATTGTCAAGATAGTAAGTTTGAAGTGGTTTTTTTTTTATTGTTCATATATATAAATATGGAAATTATTAGTAGCTCTCCTTAATGAACCTGGCCACACAAGCAGATCTAATTGTAACAATATTAACCTAGGAAATATTTAAATTCCTTATTCTAGGTTTATTTTACCCAAACCTAAAAGAGTTTGGTAAATAACATTTACATCCTATGTAAAACTGCAGATTTAGTTAATCCTCAAAGCAGCTTCTGTAAAAATTAACATGAGCATTGCAAAGAAAATTATCCTCCTCACAACTATTGCAGCAAGAGAGTGAAATGAAACTGCAGTAAAACTGACTCAATTCCAAGGTCATGACTCATATGTAATTGAGAGGGTCCATGTTGTTTACTCCCAGTATTATCTGAAGCAGCTACTATTTAATTTTGATACTTATTATTTGAAACAGAAAATGCAACCAGGGTAATAACTATCATTAATTAGTTTAATAATTAATTTTGTCTGTTTCTTCTAATTCCTTTGTTCATTAACTAATTATACATATGTCTGTTTGTCATCCTAAATTTTTTACTTTCCCTCTTATGATGTTTTCCTGCTTTTAATGCCACTTTCTCATGATACCCTGAATAACGCTATAAAAGGGTTCTGCTGTTGTGGGAAAAAAAACTCAAAGATTGGAGCAATGTATAGTATTTCAAATCATAAAGAAAATTGGTCTGTTGTTTATTGTTATTTTAATTACTGTACATTGATGTGATTTTGTTATTCAGATAACTTCAATGTACCTGGTCTGGCGTCCAAGGAAAATTTTTACCGTAAATATTCAGTGCAAGGTTCATTACACCCCAGATCATACATGTACCAAGTGGCTCGTGACAATGAGACATTCTCGTTCATCGGTGTGGATGCCTGTCTGGAGCCAGGGCCTCGCCGCCCCTTCAACTTTATTGGCATGTTGTCGCAAGCAGAACTCAAGCACTTACGCGGTCTGACCGAAGAAGCAAGTCGCAGCGGCAGCAAGTACAGAGTGTGGTTTGGTCACTATCCCACGTCGTGTATTCTGTCTCCAGGCAGCGATGGGGTCAGAGAGCTTATAGGGTCCAGCCATGAAGGGCTTGTCTATCTGTGCGGGCACTTCCATACGTTTGGTGGTATGGTTCCCAACATGTACACCTTGCAGCAAGCAGGATTTCTGGAACTGGAGTTAGGGGACTGGAAAGATAACAGACTGTAAGTATTAGTGTTAAACCTTTTTTTTTGTTAAGAGACTATATTACAAATTAAGTAGTATATTATTTAGTGTGGAATTTCAAATGACCATGCACATAAACTTTGTATCTGTAGTACACTGTAATCTATCAAGAGAACTAGTTCGCAAATGGTTAGGTTAAATTTTGTCAAGTTTAGTAGTTTTTTTAAGCTGTTATAGAGCATCAGCTTCGTGTGCCGAGAAACTATAATCAATTAGTTACATACACTTAAGTATCATTATTGTACAGAGCAAGATTTGTGAAAAAATCATCAAACTTTTATTGTTATTAGTGTATTCGAAATGCCATTATTTCATTCAGAAACCTATGATCAAAACACCTGGTCAGAGATTAAGCTCTAGCTGTACATTCTCTCTATGGTGGCAGTTAAGAGTATCACCACAGCCAACTCATGTTTGTGTTTGGAAAATTTTTGGGGAACAAAATTTATTTAAATCATTGTCTCGTGTTTCTTCCTTAGTCTTCTTCTGGCACATGATCTGTTCCATCCGACCAGATCCTGCTTCCGATAGTAAAATATTGTCTCAAGCCAGGGCAATGTGCTAGCTCCAAAGTGTGTGATAATATGTGGTGCTATGTTATGGTCTAGATAACTATTTTTCATGGTTCAGCAGACAAATCCAGGTGTGAAACCCATATCCACATACATAATATCTTAGTCTCTTAAGAATTAAATGAAGAGCAGTTATAATTAAAAGTTAAATAAAAATAATTTTATTAAAATGAAATTGTTTACAGTAAATTAATAATATCAAACAAATAATAATAACGATAAATTCAGGTAACTTTAAATCTAACCTTATTGATGTAGTAAGTTTTGATTTGAAATGTTATGTATTTGGAATGAATTATTATGAAAGTAATATAATGTTTAGTGCATGTTGAACATATTGATTGTATTTTACTGGGTATTAAATAAGAATTAATATCTTTTTGGTGACCTCTGTGGCCAAGGTTGCTAAGGAGTCTCCTCTCAACAATGAAGGGCAATGTTAAAATCCTGAGTAAGTCAGATATTTATGATGTTTTTTGAGTTGAGTCTCCTCTTTTCCACGATTAGTTACTTGCATAATAATGGGGGCTTGAAATAATGTGAATCAAATCAAAGGAATCGCAAGACTTTTCTGTACTGTTTAACTAATCTGTTGCCATGATATCCTGTCTAAAGGGTATTAGCTGAATCTGGATAGGGGTAGTGGATTTTACATTAAATATGAATTGTGTTTCAGGTACCGTATAGCGGCTATTGATCATGGAATTTTTTCATTTATTGATGTAAAACATCGGGACTGGCCAGTAATTCTCATTACAAATCCTAAGCACTTGCTGTTCAAGATACCATTGCGGGAACCATTGCAGAAGATAGAACTCTCGACTCATGTCAGGTGGGTTGAGCTTGTTCACAGTCTGGTAAACAAATTTGAAAATAAAAGTATTTATATAAAAAGTATTTACATTTTAGTGGTTTCAAAATTTTCTAGTAATCTTAAAGTTGACAAAAAGTTTGACGTAAAGTGGAGTAATAATAAATTATGGGCAACTCTGTGGTAGGGTAGACGGGTGTAAATGGAATATTTTATCGTGTCTATCCAATGTACCAATGAGGTCCCATCTAGCCTTTATTGGCGAAGGCAATGTGTGAGGGCAGGTAGGCACCTGTGTTAATTATCTTACAGTGCAAGCAAATGGCTTTCTTTGTACACGTGTGNCAATGTGTGAGGGCAGGTAGGCACCTGTGTTAATTATCTTACAGTGCAAGCAAATGGCTTTCTTTGTACACGTGTGATCAGAAGGCAGCGTACTCAGTGTACGTTAAAAATGTTGGCCACACAGACTGTGCAGCACTGATACGTTTTGCGATGCACTCATTCAAAGATAGTTGGTATTGATAGTGTCAGTTTCANACACAGACTGTGCAGCACTGATACGTTTTGCGATGCACTCATTCAAAGATAGTTGGTATTGATAGTGTCAGTTTCACATCATGTCTGAATTTTAGTCCGCTACACCCTGGTGTCACATAAGTGAACCAATGTGTACCACCAGGGTTGTAGTCAAAAAGGGTGAGATCAGGTAATTGTGGTGGTCATGCCAATAATGTGCCTCTGTCAATCCACTGGTTTGGTTATCTTGCATCAAGGTATTTACAGACCACGTTGACAAAATGAGGTGCCGGACATACATTCTAAGGTACATCTTTAAAAGTACAGCAGTAATGACTTCTACATAATGATGGGAAGTACTTAGAATCTCTGATACAAGTGGGGAAGAAATGTGGATCAGTTAATTTGGTCATGTTTTCTGTAATCTAATACAGCGAATTGTGTTTGCCAGAACTGTTCCTCCTGTGCCTGATCCACATTGGTATAACAGGAGACCCCATTCAGAGCTCGTATTAAGAGTGCACCTCAGGATTCAGGACTTTCAGGCATTTACTTTATCACTTCAGACATATTCACATCAGGCATCTACTGCACATCCACGTGAGACGGTCCGGTATCAAGGTCTTGTACAGAGTTTTGAGCTTGAACAGAGCTCATAATTGGCAGCAGTTGAATGCTGCCAATAGAAAGAGATTATGCCTTTTCCAATCACAGTGGATGGATGTTCTCCACCTGAGGGTGGTTCCACCTCACCTGTCAACAGCATTATACAGAGTTGAATCTGCACATGCCACCTTGATGGGGCCGAGGACTATCAACCTCTATGAAACCGCTTCGTGAAAGAGTCCTTTTACTAGGCGGACCAGACCGGCGACCCTTCGTAACTAACACCTGAGGTGAGCCAGCACGCTTACGTTCCACGGCAGCTGCTACTGACTCTACAGACACACAGGGCCGGTCCTCCAGGCAAGTACCCAATTCCAGATCTCCTTCCAAGCAGAAGGTTCAACCACTACCACCCAGAGTCCGACCCGCGATCGGCACGGCCGAAGCCGGGGCTTTCATGCTGATCCCCTGGGTACCCACAATTTTCAGACATGCACACTGAGTTTTCCTCCAGAGCAGCCCAGCCCCTCCAGGACACCAGTCAGCCCCTCCATAGGAGCTCCGCCACCCCGGAGTCCGCCCCAATTTGCCAGGTTGAGGCCCCAGCTGGGGAGTGGAATTCTGTTAGCGGGTCTTCACCGCAGGGCGCGGAATATATAAATCCCCTGAAAGGCAGCACATAACCGCGCCGTAACTGTTTGTCTGTGCACAGACAGGTCATTACTCACCTATAATCATCCTCACTCCATCAGCCACAGTGTGGCCACTGTGTTACCAGCCCAGACCACGAGGAGATGGGGATGAACTTGAGCAGCGCTAGGCTTTATATTTGCATCACTGCCCCATTAAGGAAGTGAGTTGGCAGCTTTCACAGCGGCAGTGGCAAACCCAATCATCAATGAGCGGGCCCCACCGGAGATCACCAGAGCGAGCAGCTCTACCGAGGAATACCATGGTGCAAACCATAGGTCGCCAGGGGAGACACCTCACATCCAGCTCACTCTTACACTTATGCCGGTCACCACTGCTAGACCTTTAGCCGAGGGATGGCCGGACAGGGACAGACATTCCGCTTTCGTCACGACTGCCCCACCAGGTATTCAGGGACCAGGCTCCCCCCCCCTCCACAGCGTACTGGACAGAAACAGCCCGGTTTTCACGGCACCCAGACCTTTCACCTTACACCCATAACATGTTGGTTGCCAGACCACAGCCCAGCCCCAACCCAGCCCCAAAGGGCCAGTTAATTTGGTCAGGGAGAACTCCAGCCCAGATGATAATAGTCATGGAAAATCTCTACTTATGGCTTCTAGTATGCATGGTATGTGTGGTTTTGGCAGCCGATGGATGACTCTTAGAGTTGTTGAAAACTTGTCCCTATGAAAATGACTTCATCTGTGTGTAGAAAACTCATGCTAGGAAGTTGTCATTATTACCACACTGCTGCATAATCCTTTGCTAATAAGAGGGTGCCACATTTCCACAGTCTCCATTCCAATCATTGATACATGTCACTCATGGGTGTTATCTGCTAAAGTACCATGTCCAATATAATCTTTCTGATTTATTGGCGTTTCTGTGTGCTTCCCCATAAGAACCATATCAGTCAGCTCTAACANTGTCCAATATAATCTTTCTGATTTATTGGCGTTTCTGTGTGCTTCCCCATAAGAACCATATCAGTCAGCTCTAACAATCTGTACACTTGGTGGCTGTGGTTGGCTTGGCAGTTGGAATGCTCACCTCCCATCAAGGCGAGCTGGGTTCATGTCAGCGGGGTCATTCCCAGCTTTTTGCATAGGGAAATTTCGCCAGACAATGCAACTGCTATGCAGGAAATATTTATTTTACTATACTTTTGGGGATAAATGTAATTCATTCAGTCTTTGAAACTTTGAGATAATAGCAATTTGTGTTTATTTGATATATTTTCGATTTTCAACATTTATATATAAACTTGTGCATCACATGACGCCTTGATTGGGCAGTTTTCGGTGGTACAATAAAGCTTTCAGAAGATACTTATAGTAGGCACGCCCACCGTCGTGCAAGAGTAACAGTGTCGGTAGTCCAGTCTCAGTAACAGAATGGAGCGGAAGATGATGAATGCTTGAAGAGTATGCACAAGTCGCGACATCGACAGTGCCTGCAAACTATATCTTTCTTTTACATAATATTTCGAACCAACCTAAAAACTCTTTTAAATTCTTTCCACCGGTGTGAGGGGTTATTGAGCTTCATTCAAAGCGCCGGGAGAGAATTATTTGTTTTCTCTCCCGCCTTCTTAAGTAAATATCCTTGCAATACATGTGTTTTGGACTGAAGATTAATCAATATTGCGATTCTCTCTTGTTGCTGCTTGCTTGTTAAGTTTTTTTTTTTTTTTGCCTCTGTGGTTACTGAACTGCATATTTTTCTGTGCTGCTTTTGTAACTTAACTGTATAGTGTAATAAAACTCAGTTCAACTATATTTCTGGCTAGTCTGATTACTTATTTTGGCGTCTTTATAAACTTGAGTCTCAGTGTTAGTTTCAGTGTTCACATCCGACTGAGTTAAGCAAGCTAATGTTCGACTTGTGCCACACCTGGCACGTCCTGTAACATTACACAGTACTATATGTACAAGTTTGTAGTTAAAGTTGCAAGTAGGCCGTTAGGCTACAAAAAATATATAAAAGGACAGGAATTCAAGTACTCACAGTGTACTACTTGTTGACAGGCACACACACACACAAAGAAGTATGGTGGAAGGGCGCTGTTGGTAGTAAATCTAGCGGCTAGGGTGGGGCGGGAAAAGTGAAAATTTGCCGGTAAAGCTGATGAGGGTGGTTTGGAGCTGTAATCATCATATGTTGAGACCTGGTGGCTGCGTGGTCACAGTAAAGCACTATTCACCCATACATACACCAACATTATTTCCACCAAAACAAAGTTTTCTTTATTGGGAGGCGAGATGTAAATTCTGCATTGGATGCTGGAGTATGCCTTGTTCCGTGTTGACCGAGGCCACTCTTGACAACTCCTTCTAGTCATGGGTTCGTTTGGGTTCTTGTCCCAGCTTCCATTTCAGAGGTGGTGGTTGGTTTTCCTTGATGAACACAAGATTACCCACGCCGAGGGATGCTGATGGGTCCGTCCACTTGAATCTGTGTTGTAGTGTGTGCAGGTAGTCCCAATTTCAACATTTCCAAAATGTCTGATGGATTTGCTGTATCAGTTGCCACTGGTTAAGACAGGAAATAGGTACGTCAACCATATCTGATTTTGGATTAGAAGTCAGAGGTTCCATTATCAAAAAATGTGGGTGATTCAGGGCAGTAGGATCATTAGGATTGTCACTAATAGCACATAGGGGGTGAGTGTTAAGGATAGTTTTCACCCCTACTAACATTGCATACAACTCTTTGTAAGTCATAATTTGACTTCCAACAGCATGAGTCAGGTGTTTCTTCACTGATTTCACATTAGTAGAGACCTGAAAAAATAGCATTTGTGATAAAACTAAAAATAACACGAATTTTAGCATTTTATTGCGAATAAAGCGATTTTTCCCGTTTTACTTCAAGTAAAGCTATTTCGATGATTTACACAGACCTTTACTTGAAACTAAACCTCTATTCGCGGAATGAGTGTTACACAATGATCTGTTTTGTTGCTTTACTAACTAAATATAGCAAAAAAAATACACACCGACACGCAATGAATGTTTATATCACGTTTTGTGGTTGAGGTTAGGAATACTCGTCGCACTGTTTACCAAACGTCTGCCGTCTTCGACGTTGCAGCAACTAGTTATTTTTGCGTTTTAAAAATTTTGAATTTCTAAGTGTCAATAATTCGTGGATCACATTTTGTAGCTTTCTTTGAACGTCACACGAGTTCCATATTTTCTTTTTTCATGTACAACGTTCAAAAGTTTTACTGTTAAGGTAGCGGGAATTATTACAAGGCCTTGACGACCATAGAATACATGCGGCTAGAGAATATTTGACAGGAAATCAGAATGTATATTAGCACACAAGTTAAAATGAAATTTTCATAACTTCTGTAGAGACCTGAAAATTGAGCAATTGCTATAAATTGCGAATTTTCACATAAACGAAAAATTACAATTTTTGAGAATTATTGTTGTATGTCACATAGTTGCTTCTTAAAGACTTTTATGTGAGTTTTTGCATATTTGAATACGAATGCATGCAGAGTTGATCAGTAGATTTCTTCGATTTATCACCGTAAACGAAAACATGTTTTACTTTCCATAACGTGTGTAGACGGCCATAAATAACATCACCGCTAGTGATGGTGTCATGTTGAGTTAACATTCTAGTTCATGGCCTTGCAAAAGTTTATTTGCTCACTAGGAAATCCCGCTGTTGTAGTGTTCACGTCTACCAAGCACCACTTTATCTATGGAATTTGCGCCAACTAGCTCGCCGAGTTTAAGAAAATGTGAAATGGTTTTCAATGTCAGTTGATAAAGGACACTAGTGGTTTTATCTTAAAAACGTGGCTGTATTTTCTCTGGGAGTTAAGTATTTTTGCAAGGAAATAATTGCTAAAAAAAAAACTACTTTTCAATAGGAATAACACTGCCAATTTCAGGTTTTATGATTAAAGTTGTATTTCTCAAATTGTGTATGTCATTATAAAGAAGACATGAACAAATCAAGCAATTCTCATGCAGAAACCTGCATTTTTGTAGCAAGAATATAACAGCTATTTTTTACAAAAATAACAGCGATATTTGTGACAAAAATAACACAGATTTTTATAAAAAATAACACCTACTTTTTTAGGTCTCTACACATTAACCTTTCAAAGCCCATCAAAGTGAGGTGCTGCTGGAGGTTCATGTACCACTGATTGCTTTCTGCAGTTAGCTTAGTTACCATTTGTTGACTGTAGGCAGAGGAGTTCACAAAGCTGTACAATTTGCAAGTGCTGCCTTCGTTCCAACAAAATTTGTCCATTGATCTGAATAAACATGAGCACAGGCACCACTCCCTCCTTGTGCACCTCAGAGGTGCGATAGGGCCTAATATTAATAGGCTTAGCATTTTTCTATATGATAATTTTGTTTTTTGTGGTAAAAGATACAGTTATAATTTGCGTAGCTCCCATCGGTGACGCACTGAATGAGCCGTGTATATACAACAGTAAACCAAACAACCTCACCAAGGTGAGTGGTGAGGAGAAGGTGGCTGGCTTGCACTCTCTTCAGCAGCAGGCTGCAGTGGCAGAGAAACGTGATTTAGATTGAAATAATTGTCCAAAGATTGTAATACGTACCACTTAACAGAGTTGTGATTAATTTTGTGTGTTGTGAAAATAATGAATTTCGAATCATTTATTAGAATATTTTTAATGTACATGGCCTAAAATGTTCCTTCCAATTCTGTTTTGTAGTGTGAGAAACTTTTTTTAAATAGAAAATTGAGGTTAACTTGGATAAAAATGGAAACCTACCCACCAAGTGTGTTTATTACTTGCATCGGTAGGAACAGCAACATATTTATTGTGTTTTTATTCTTCCCGTGAAGTCAAAATTTTCTATGTTATGATAATTTTAATGTTATTTCTGTCTGAGCAAAATTTTTGACTGCTCTAACAAAGTGATATGGAATTCAAAATAATAGTTGTGTCATAAGATGAACTGCAAATCAATGCAATCGCATGAAAGACATTAAACTAAAAAGTAGCCCACCCCCATTCTCCCTGGTAATACAATAAACAGAGTCCCTGTTGTAATATCCTACACTGAGTATTGCACCAAAGTTAGCTAACTTCAGTCTCTCAGTGCCTGTCATGAAATAAAACAGAAAAAAAGTGAGAAAAATAGGTGCATTGGACGCGTAGTAATTTTTACAAACGTGAGTTATCTTCATTGGCAAAACAGCTGTAGTGGAAAGATACATGGCCAAACTACGTATGTTTTACAGTAAAGATAATATTTGTTTTTTAATGGTAATGTGTATTCATATCTGCAGTTCTGTGGAATAATTTTAATTGGACCATGCCTACATTTTAAAATATTGTTTCATGAATGAATACCTTATTTTCTAGCAAATAGTAAACATGTCTTGTCAGGCGCAGCTTACTAGGCCAATTCTCTGTCTGGTTTAATGCTTATTTTAATAGTAATGAGTATTTGTATCTGCTGTTTTGAGGTATAATTCGGAACAAGTCTATATTTTAAAATATTATTTGTTGAATGAATAACGTCTTAATGTCTAGCAAACTGTAAACAAAATGCCTCGTCGTGCTGATTAGTGGTCCCATTTTTATGTGTATTTTAAAGGTAGTGTGTGTTCATATCTGCTGTTTTGAGTTTCTCCTGGGCTGTAAATATTGATTTACTTTGCCCGTATAAAATGCAGGAAAATAATTCTAATTTCTCTTTCCCCTCTAGCTGTTTCATGCAAATTATTTGGCTTCTGATTTTTCTCATCTATGAAAGACGTTTAGCAGTAACTTTGTGACTATCCAAGCTAGGTCTTAGTATCGAATTGTCAGAAAAGTGCTTTATGATGAAACATATTAATATAAGTTTTATTTGTAATACTGCACAAAGTTTCCTTCTTGCCTGTCGTCCTATTAACTTTAACATATGAAAAAAAAATGGTACCTGGATAATGAACTTGTACTGTAATTAATCTGCTTGTTCACAGCCATATCAAAGGTAGATAGTCTTAATTCCTTCTTTCAGCAGTTCAGTCCCGTGTTTTTTATTATTACGCGCTCTCACAAAGAGCTGTCTCTGGTCTAGGCAACTCTGGAGCGTAATTTGTGTAACGTCAGGCCGGCAGACATGCGTGGGTAAACATTAGCAACCTTGATTGGGGAAGAGGGGGACAATTTTGTTTTAGTTAATGGTGCCTATTTTTAGATATTTCTCTCTTCGGAGTTGTACAGCAGTGGCGAACAGAACCATGATGGTCAGCAACCCAAATGAATGCAACAATCTTATTTTTTAGCATATTTCTTTCAATGTTTTAACCAAATTTTTTATGGTTCCTAAAAGAGAATTTTTACTTTGGAGTCATTACTGAAGTCATTGAGTCAAGAATTGACTGTAACATTATCTGTCTGTCATGTGTTTGTGTCTTGAATATATATTTCCAACAACAGTGATTCCTAAACATAGAAGATCCATGAAAAACTATTTTAGTACTTTTAAATTTTTTACCTTGATTTTTGCAACGTGTTTAGTCTAAGAATTTATCTATAGCCATTTGTATACTAGAATTTAAAAGAAAATGTCAAATGACAGCAAAAGTAGTGTTTACTCTTGAATTTTTTGTCAGTACAAATATGTTCTGGTAAAAATTTTTTTCTACGAAGCTCTGATTACGTTTATGAATATTAAGTAATTTATCTTCTTTATCACCCACTACAATTTAACACTGAAAACAAAAAGTAAAAAAAGGGTAAAGCTATCACTTTTATGTGCAGTTCCTGAAGGGGAAGGAAACAATAGTGGTGCAAGTGGTTTAATTTGTTGTCTTCTGTTTCATGTGAAAGTATTCCATTGTTATGATTGTACATTGCGAGGAATTCTATACACGAGTGCATGTCAGTGCTTTGCAAGATCCCTCAGCATGCTTCTCTTAATAATGCCAAATGTTACCCGTTGCTAAAAACTTTGTTACGCAGCTCTTTTAAGCAATGAGTAGGTGATGTTAATGTAAAGTTTATAAAATATTGAATGAGTGTTCTATTTCNGAGTAGGTGATGTTAATGTAAAGTTTATAAAATATTGAATGAGTGTTCTATTTCAGAGTGCTGGTGTTCTCGTTGTCCCCGATAAAAAACGTGCGTGTACGCGTGGACGAAGAAGATTGGCAGCCCTGCACACATGTTGATGGACCTCTCTATGTTGCCGAGTGGAAGCCCCACTTATACTCAAAAGGAGTTCATTATGTTCATGTGAGCTCTTTTATCATTTTATAGTAATTGGCTTGCTAGTTGACATTGAGTCTGTGGGTTTGCTGTTTCGTATATTAGCCCACAGTTGTACCTTNCACAGGCACCACTCCCTCCTTGTGCACCTCAGAGGTGCGATAGGGCCTAATATTAATAGGCTTAGCATTTTTCTACATGATAATTTTTGTTTTTTGTGGTAAAAGATACAGTTATAATTTGCGTAGCTCCCATTGGTGACGCACTGAATGAGCCGTGTATATACAACAGTAAACTAAGCAACCTCACCAAGGTGAGTGGTGAGGAGAAGGCGGCTGGCTTGCACTCTCTTCAGCAGCAGGCTGCAGTGGCAGAGAAACGTGATTTTAGATTGAAATACTTGTCCAAAGATTGTAATACATACCACTTAACAGAGTTGTGATTAATTTTGTGTGTTGTGAAAATAATGAATTTCAAATCATTTACTAGAATATTTTTAATGTACATGGCCTAAAATGTTCCTTCCAATTCTGTTTTGTAGCGTGAGAAACTTTTTTTTAAAATAGAAAATTGAGGTTAACTTTGATAAAAGTGGAAACCTACCCACCAAGTGTGTTTATTACTCGCATCTGTAGGAACAGCAACATATTTATTGTGTTTTTATTCTTCCCGTGAAGTCAAAATTTTCTATGTTATAATAATTTTAATGTTATTTCTGTCTGAGCGAAATTTTTGACTGCTCTAACAAAGTGATATGGAATTCAAAATAATAGTTGTGTCATAAGATGAACTGCAAATCAATNAAATTTTTGACTGCTCTAACAAAGTGATATGGAATTCAAAATAATAGTTGTGTCATAAGATGAACTGCAAATCAATGCAATCGCATGAAAGACATTAAACTAAAAAGTAGCCCACCCCCATTCTCCCTGGTAATACAATAAACAGAGTCCCTGTTGTAATATCCTACACTGAGTATTGCACCAAAGTTAGCTAACTTCAGTCTCTCAGTGCCTGTCATGAAATAAAACAGAAAAAAAGTGAGAAAAATAGGTGCATTGGACGCGTAGTAATTTTTACAAACGTGAGTTATCTTCATTGGCAAAACAGCNAAAAAGTGAGAAAAATAGGTGCATTGGACGCGTAGTAATTTTTACAAACGTGAGTTATCTTCATTGGCAAAACAGCTGTAGTGGAAAGATACATGGCCAAGCTACGTATGTTTTACAGTAAAGATAATATTTGTTTTTTAATGGTAATGTGTATTCATATCTGCAGTTCTGTGGAATAATTTTAATTGGACCATGCCTACATTTTAAAATATTGTTTCATGAATGAATACCTTATTTTCTAGCAAATAGTAAACATGTCTTGTCAGGCGCAGCTTACTAGGCCAATTCTCTGTCTGGTTTAATGCTTATTTTAATAGTAATGAGTATTTGTATCTGCTGTTATAATTCAGAACAAGTCTATATTTTAAAATATTATTTGTTGAATGAATAACGTCTTAATGTCTAGCAAACTGTAAACAAAATGCTTCGTCATGCTGATTTGTGGTCCCATTTTTATGTGTATTTTAAAGGTAATGTGTGTTCATATCTGCTGTTTTGAGTTTCTCCTGGGCTGTAAATATTGATTTACTTCGCCCGTATAAAATGCAGGAAAATAATTCTAATTTCCCTTTCCCCTCTTGCTGTTTCATGCAAATTATTTGGCTTCTGATTTTTCTCATCTATGAAAGACGTTTAGCAGTAACTTTGTGACTATCCAAGCTAGGTCTTAGTATTGAATTGTCAGAAAAGTGCTTTATGATGAAACATATTAATATAAGTTTTATTTGTAATACTGCACAAAGTTTCCTTCTTGCCTGTCGTCCTATTAACTTTAACATATGAAAAAAAAATGGTACCTGGATAATGAACTTGTACTGTAATTAATCTGCTTGTTCACAGCCATATCAAAGGTAGATAGTCTTAATTCCTTCTTTCAGCAGTTCAGTCCCGTGTTTTTTATTATTACGTGCTCTCACAAAGGGCTGTCTCTGGTCTAGGCAACTCTGGAACGTAATTTGTGTAACGTCAGGCTGGCAGACATGCGTGGGTAAACATTAGCAACCTTGATTGGGGAAGGGGGGGGACAGTCATGTTTTAGTTAGTGGTGCCTATTTTTAAATATTTCTCTCTTCGGAGTCGTACAGCAGTGGCGAACAGAACCACGATGGTCAGCAACCCAAATGAATGCAACAATCTTATTTTTTAGGCTATTTCTTTCAATGTTTTAACCAAATTTTTTATGGTTCCTAAAATACGATTTTTACTTTGGAGTCATTACTGAAGTCATATAGTCAAGAATTGACTGTAACATTATCTGTCTCTTCATGTGTTTGTGTCTTGAATATATATTTCCAACAAAACTTCAGTGATTCGTAAACATGAAAGTTCCATTAAAAACTATTTTAGTACTTTTAAATTTTTTACCTTGATTTTTGCAACATGTTTAGTCTAAGAATTTATCTATAGCCATTTGTATACTAGAATTTAAAAGGAAATGTCAAATGACCGCAAAAGTAGTGTTTACTCTTGAATTTTTTGTCAGTACAAATATGTTCTGGTAATAATTTTTTTTCTACGAAGCTCTGATTACGTTTATGAATATTAAGTAATTTATCTTCTTTATCACCCACTACAATTTAACACTGAAAACAAAAAGTAAAAAAAGGGTAAAATTATTACTTATGTGCAGTTCCTGAAGGGGAAGGAAACAATAGTGGTGCAAGTGGTTTAATTTGTTGTCTTCTGTTTCATGTGAAAGTATTCCATTGTTATGATTGTACATTGCGAGGAATTCTACACACGAGTGCATGTCAGTGCTATGCAAAATCTCTCAGCATGCTTCTCTTAATAATGCCAAATGTTACCCGTTGCTAAAAACTTTGTTACGCAGCTCTTTTAATCAATGAGTAGGTGATGTTAATGTAAAGTTTATAAAATATTGAATGAGNTCAATGAGTAGGTGATGTTAATGTAAAGTTTATAAAATATTGAATGAGTGTTCTATTTCAGAGTGCTGGTGTTCTCGTTGTCCCCGATAAAAAACGTGCGTGTACGCGTGGACGAAGAAGACTGGCAGCCCTGCACACATGTTGATGGACCTCTCTATGTTGCCGAGTGGAAGCCCCACTTATACTCAAAAGGAGTTCATTATGTTCATGTGAGCTCTTTTATCATATTATAGTAATTGGCTTGCTAGTTGACATTGAGTCTGTGGGTTTGCTGTTTCGTATATTAGCCCACAGTTGTACCTTNTTATAGTAATTGGCTTGCTAGTTGACATTGAGTCTGTGGGTTTGCTGTTTCGTATATTAGCCCACAGTTGTACCTTGGGAAATAATAACCTTCAGATGTGTGGTGTAAACTGTCTTGTAATTTTTATTTGCAGAAGATCCTCAAGGGGGGGTGTATTTCTCTGGTTTTGGCCTTGCTACAAAACTAATTCATGTAAACTGATGGTGGCAGGGCTTATGGAACATAAAATACTTCAAAGCCCCTTTTGGGTATTTTAATTGCCCCAAATATTTTCGGTGACAGCATGTCATTGAGCAACGACTTTACTCTTGTAATAAAAATTGACAAGGAACAGGCCAATATTCTACTAATAGTACGTAATATTAAAAGTAAGGGAGGGGGGAGAAATACAAATACTTGTAGGCTGGTACTTGCAAATATACCCATATTACCCATCTCATTTACGAAGGTGACAGTTTGACACTTCTGAGCAAGTAGCACCAGTATTGTTGTTTGGCAATGTGTCCGTTCATCTCAACTGTTCTGACATGTGGAAGCCACGTGTCAGGTGTTGACATTACCACAGAAAGTTCTGTTCTCTCAGCCAGTGACTGCAATGTCATAGTATAGCCAACATGTGTTATAAAAAGTATAAAATTCTGATACACTAGAAACTGCTATATCCGCAAAAAATTTTCAAAAGTTATACAGTAAATTAATATGAAATTTCATAGGTAAATTTACCACAACCAGGTGTTTTATTAAGTAGGCACAAAATATTATCAGTTAAATATTTTTGTGCAACTATGATTTGTCACATAGTCAGAATCTGATTTTACAAAGCTTCACTGTTCTTGAGAATGGCCTCATAAAATCGTAGCAAACCAAATTTGACTCCCTAAAAACCCAAAAAAATTTAAAAAATGCATTTTGGTATTGCCAGTTTTTAATTGTCTCTAGCATGAAAATAACATGTTTTTAAAATGAAGTATTAATTAATTTTAATAGNAGCATGAAAATAACATGTTTTTAAAATGAAGTATTAATTAATTTTAATAGGCAGGCATCTTCCAAATAAAAGTATACCCAAGAACTGTGTACATGACCTCTGTTTGTCCCAAAAAAATGTAAACTCTTGGCGCCGAGTCATTTAGCAAGTGCAAATTTCATTTTCAGTTGCTTCTTGCGTAAAAATCAGAGATTTTATTACAAATGCCCCTAAATAAATTAAATTTTTTATTCAAACTTATTTGGACAAAATAACCTAGAAGAATACATATGAACTCCCATTGATGCCAAAAAAAGAAGTTTAAACACAGCACCACATAATTTGAAGTGGGAAACAACTTCCACCATACTGGAAAATTCCGCTTGGCATTCCTGGACATTGGCTTTATTTTTGACCCAGTTTGACACCTCCACAGTTAAGTCGTGTGCATACGAACATGCTGAGGGGAAGGGAAGGGATTTTATAAGCATTGTAAACTAGTGATGGCGGGATATGAAAAAACCTGATACCAACTTTGATACGGATATTTTCAGTCCGATACTTGATATTTTCTGTGTAAGAATGGTACATTTTTAAAGACTCACATTATTACCATTGAGTAAAGATATACCTTGAGTGGACTTCCCCAGGTGAAATTTTGNGTACATTTTTAAAGACTCACATTATTACCATTGAGTAAAGATATACCTTGAGTGGACTTCCCCAGGTGAAATTTTGTGACTACTCCAGCAGGTAAGAATCTGTAGTTCTTGGTATGAACACCACGTAGTGCTAATCGATTTTCGTGGTGGCTGCGTGACATCTACCCTCTCTCTCACTCATACTCCATCTCTGTCACTCCTGGAACCCAACTCCCCTACAGTAGAACGTGTTTTGAATGTCTGCTATACCCAAACTGGGACAGACAAGATGGTCAACATCTGAGTAACTAANCTACAGTAGAACGTGTTTTGAATGTCTGCTATACCCAAACTGGGACAGACAAGATGGTCAACATCTGAGTAACTAACTCAAGCCGTACAGGTCTGTTTACGTAAAGATTACAGGTTCTGTAAAACTTGTGTATGTATAAAATGAAACTTAATGTATGCATAAGTAATGGGAAACGTTGCAAATTACTCACACTGTCATAATAAAACACTAAACACAACTTTATAAAATACGCAATAACTGGGGATTTATTTCCTCTATATATGTTATCGCACACATGTTCTGTAAGCTGTGTGTGTAGCTCAGTGGGTTGGTGCGCGGATCTGCACCACATAATTTTAGGCTTTAGGGTTCAAATCTTTGTCGGGTAACAAATTTTTTTTATGTGATACATTATTGCTGTAACAATAACTTACGTTATTGTTAGAAAACATTTATTTCCAGAATCAGTTTGTCTAACAGCAATAATACGTAACAGCACAGTGCAATCGACTAGCTGTGGTTGTTTGCTAATCAAATCAATTGGTTTCTAACGTAGATAATTTGAGCTGTGTAGCTTGAGTAATGTTAACAGGTACACATATTTATTGTGTTTTTATTCTTCCAGTGAAGTCAAAACTTTCTATGTTATAATAATTCTAAAGGTCGTGAGCCTTTACAAGTGTGTTGTTACTGTTTGTCAGATATACAGTGATACCTCTATTATTAGTTTTTCGTGGGACCTACTGAAAAAAAACTCAGCATGCGGGAAAACTCAACACGTGGACTACTCTCCTCAAAAAGTAAAACCTAACCTAAAAAAAAAAAATTCATCTCTAGGTATAATGAGTTTATTACCTGTAATGAGCAGTACGCATATCTTAAATATTGGATGAAAAAACATTTCTCAATCATTCATTACAAGTATTGTATTATAATATATTGAAATGCACTCAATGCATGACTCATTAATGTTTCAGCCTCATTTACAACAGTGGTGTGTTTCACAGGAAGAGAAGAATACCTTTTATATATTTAATATTCCTGGTATTTATTTTCAAAATTTCCTTAAGTTTAGAAGCATACTATAAAAATATTGTAGCTAGATTAAGACAAAAAATAATTAACGACTGTACACAAGCAAATAACTACCTGCATTCTTGCACTTTTAATTCAAAACGGAATGAAAATTACGTCATAATTTATGTTTTTTCAAAACACTTAATTATTTCTTCTTGAAGAAGTCCTTAATTGATAACTGCTTTGTCTCTGCAATACATTTCATATGGTACAATGAAGTCTACATTTTAAAAATGTTTGCCTGATCTACATCGTCAAGTTTTTGAGCGTAGCAGAATGCTTTAACTTTTTCAAAAGCATCAAATGCTTCTGAAAATGATGGCACCGAGTCCTCCGAGACCTGTGTATCTTCTGCTTCTTCTTCACTGCTTTCTGGAGTTGGAACTACAGCACACAATTCGTCAAAAGTCTGGACACCACATGTGGCGAGTTCACAGTCACAACTTGCGTATGCATCAAAGTCGACGTCCGGCTCATTCAACTTTTTCCAGTCTGCTTGAAAGTTGCCTGACCAATCCCACACTTGCTGGAATAATTGGCGATTGTTGCAGTTGTCATCTTCTGCCATGATGCTACAGTGTAGTGGATGGCTTGAAGCAGATTGATTTTCAGTTACGCATTCTTATCACCCTTCTGCAAATCCAGCAGGCAAATATCTTTTCGGACAAGCATTTTTCTGTACTCGTGCTTGAAGCACTTGATAACCTCCATATCTAATGGCTGCAACACACTAGTGCAGTTAGGCGGATAAAAAAATCACTTTGACATTTTTTAGAAATGGTGTGTCTCGGGGATGCGCAGCACAATTATCCACAAACGGCAGGATTTTTCTGCAGCGAGCACCCATTGCACAGTCAAGTGAGCGCAGAAATGCACCAAAAATTTCATTTGTCGTCCATGCCTTTTTATTTGCATGGTACTTTACTGGCAGAGAGTTAATATTTTTAAAACACCTAGGTTTTAAAGACTCTCCAATGATAGTTGGTTTAAGTTTATCACTGTTGGCACACAACAAAACAGTGATACGCTCCTTTGCGTTTTTTCCCACGATGGCAAGTTTCGCCTTTCATGGATAGAGTTCTGTCAGTTAAACAGTTGTAGAACAAGCCGGTTTCATCAGCGTTGTAAATGCCCCATGGCTCGTAACCTTCTGTCAGCTTGGATACCTTCTCTAGCCACTGTTTTCAAGTTTCTTCATTCACTGAAGCACTTTCTCCAGAAACTTCTTATATACCAAGCCATGGCGGTCTTTGAACCTTCGAAATCCAGCCGTTGGATGCAGTGAAATTTTCTATTCCAAAGCGAAGAGCTATTTGCTTGGCTTTCTCTCTAATTACAGTGCCATCAACCGGAATATTTGATGCTCGAATTGGCTGGTGCCACGCAAAAAGAACATTCTCCAACTCGCTAAATGTTGATTCCCTAGAAGTTTTGCGTTTCTTCAAATTTGGTTCAAATTTGCTTGCTTTTTGGCGAATATCGTCTTTCTTAGAAATTATTGTGTTCAATGTAGATGGTGGAGGTCCGAGGCGCTTGGCCACATCGACACGTCCAGATTTTTTTTTCCACTTCCTCAATAAATTTAAGACGTTCTTCTAGTGTTTTGACTTCTTTCTGAAGTCGTGACATTTCATCCACCACATTTAACATAAAATAAATTTAAACTTGTTAGTACCACTTTCGACTTAACTGTTAAATTTACCAAGTGAGAATACAACAGAAAAAACAATAACGGAAACTAACAGCTACGGAACTAGTGTTACCAACTCTAATTTCAAAAATCCGCCGAATGTTTACTATTAAATGTAGAAAAAATGGCGAAAATCAAATAAAATTAACTAAAAACAATGATTTAAAATAGAAACGTGCTAAAAATGGTTAAATTGAAAGTACAGTAGTAAAGTACGTAGTTTCATCATAATAATGCTGCATTATATATTTTTTACTCTATTTTGGAGGCAAATTTAACACAGTNTACGTAGTTTCATCATAATAATGCTGCATTATATATTTTTTACTCTATTTTGGAGGCAAATTTAACACAGTTTTTGAGTTTGACATGTGAAAATCCAATTTTTTGAAATTATAATTTACTACGCTGAAAATTATGTTGCCCTCTAAAACACATATTTGTCCGCTAAATGTTTTTAAATTTCACCTAATTAAACGGAAAGTCTGCAAACTTGACAACACTCGCCATCTTGTGTGACAATTGATATCACTGCATTTGTGCATTACTCTTAAAAAGGTTACTAGCATAATTTTATTTTAACAGAATTAGTCCGTGAAAACATACCGTGCCCCTTTAATGCGTGTAATTTACATGGTTATTTACCATACTGACCTAAAAATTATTACGTTTCCTTTGTATAACCAGAGTAAAGTTCAAATCCGTTCCGTCAATTTTAATGTTTTGGTTCTGGTCCGTACCACAACCATTAAACATTTATGTTTTATTAGCGTGAATTTTTGTGGGCTGACTTGAAATAGAGAAGTGCCTACAATTATTATGTTTTATCTGTAATTTAAAACAAATAGTGATTGAATTATGAAAAATAAATTACGTAGTTTTAAAAATTGCAACGTTTCGCGACAACTAGTTGTGTACACTAGCATTTGAGGTTAGGACGTGTCTGTTTACATGCTCTTGGCGCTACTGAATTTTGGTAGTACCAGTTTTAAGATAGTTATTTCACCGATAAACAATTGTTCCGAATATATTTTGGTCTTCGGACAGAATATCTGATAGATGGATGCTGTAAATGATTTAAGGGTGAAGCATGCAGGTTTTTTTAACATTGTTTATATAGGATATTTGTTGGGACCACCCAAAAAAATCGACTGATACGGGAAATTGACATAAACGGGAACGCAACAACGAAAATGTGCACATATTTCTCACCCTTTTAATNAATCGACTGATACGGGAAATTGACATAAACGGGAACGCAACAACGAAAATGTGCACATATTTCTCACCCTTTTAATGTTTGTTTTACTTCATGGCAGGCACTGAAAGTGTGACGTTAGCTAACTTCAGTCCATTACTCATAAAGGATAATATAGGTCGGGCTATGTTTATTTTGTTTAATGGAAATTAAGGGTATTTTGATTTGGGAGGGTGGTACTTAGTTTAAAGTCTTTCATGAGACAGCATTGTCACGAACTGTGAAGCTTTGTAAAGTTGGGGATCTGCTGTAGTGCTTCTGGCACAATTTATTATTGTTTATGTTACCAAGCATGTTCAGGGAAAATGCAAATTATACATAACTAGTTGATAACAGCTTGAACAGTTTGTTGCAGAAGTTACTCATAATCTAAAGCAGTTTACACTTGAGTAGTGCTACATAACTATTTGTGTTGTAATATTCAAATTTTGATTTGAATTTGCTAATACCCTATCACAAACTGCAATTTCTCTGCTAGGCAACCGTGGAGCGTAACGTAAGTATCGGCAAGTGCGTGTGGGTAAACATCTGCGACTTTGATGCAGGAAGTTGTGTATTAGCGTGGTGGAACCTAAGATTTTCATGTTTCCCCAGAAATAAAAAAAAATGTTTGTTATTTCAAGGTCATTGTTCCTGGGATCGTGTTGAGAGTTGATCTTTGGTCTTTGGCTGTAATAAATATATAAAACAAAAAATTAGAAAATGTGTATTAAGTTAACTCTTTCTACCTGGGACTCTTGTACAAATTCCAAATATTTATGTAATTTAAAATGCTGTATTGGTTTAATTACACTGGTCAACATGATTATTTTCACAAAGAAACTGAACAGAGACCGTAGTCCAGTTTTTTATGCTGAATTCAAATATGTAATAAGATTTCTTCCATCAGGCATAGTTTTCTTGTGACAGTCATTTTTGTGTAATATACTTCTGTATGACGCTATTTGCTCCCTGTGAGATACAGGGCGGATTCTTGGACATCAACATCAGCCAGATGAGTGGCGATTGTTCATAGACTCATCGTAGTTTGAAGGCTGTACTACTGCATAATGGGAATGAATTACCATCAATACCTGTCGTGCATGCCAGTGATATGAAAGGGACATATGAAAATATGAAATTGTTGTTAGAAAAAATTAACTGTACTAAAAATAATGAAATATCTGTGGTGATTTGAAGGTTATCGCTTTATTGTTAGGTTTGCAACTTGGTTACACAAAATTGTGCTGTTTTTTGTGTGAATGGGACAGCAGGGATAGAAAGTCTCAATACATAAAGAAACAATGGCCTAAATGTGAATCTCTCATACCTGGGCATAAAAATGTAACAAATATCCCATTAGTGGATCCCAAAAAGGTGTATTTACCTTCCCTGCATATAAAACTGGGGCTTAAAAAAATTTTGTAAAAGCAATGGATAAAAGTTTTGCTGCATTTATGTATCTGAAATCTAAATTTCCTAAAATAAGTGATGCAAAATTGAAGCAAGCAATATTTATAGGGCCGCAAATAAGAGCACTAATATCGGATGATTAACATTTTGAGGAACTGTTACATCCACCGGAAAAAGCAGCGTGGAAATCATTCAAAAATATCTGTTGTGGATTTCTTGGCTATAGTAAAGAAGAAAACACTAGTGAAGTAGCGAGTGATCTTCTTACATCGTACAAAGGAATGGGCTGCAACATGTCTTTGAAAATTCACTTCTTGGACTCTCACTTAGACTTCTTCCCTGAAAGTTTTGGGGCTCTTTCTGGTGAACATGGTGAGCGCTTTCATCAGCAGATTTCTACTATGGAAAAGAGGTACCAAGGTAAATTGAGTCCCAATATGCTAGCCGACTACTGCTGGACCATGAAGAGAGACATCCCGAAAGCAAAATATGGCCGAAAATCATCATATAAAACTTTTTAGGTAAGCGTAAATTAGCCGTATATTTATTATGTAGTGTTTCGTAAGTACTCATTATTTTAAAACTTTAAACACGTGCCACAAAACACCCTGCCTGATGGAAAAAATCTGAGAACATATTTGAACTCAGCATGGTAAAGATAGTTATAGTCAGTTCACGACTGGAAGAGACTTTCTTGAAGCCCTGCTAAAGATCTACTTTCAAGCCCATTTCGTANGCCGCTCTACTTTCGCCTTGAGCGGGATTGTGTAACTATCCAAAAGACGTTGAAATCTAAATACGTTAGCATCACATCATTAATAATTGGCATAATACGATAAAATTCTTTTCGACAACCATTTGTAAGCGATAAATTAACAATTACGTTAAAACTTTAGAACTATTTACTCTCTTTGTGCTGGCAACCTGACGGCCTAACTGTATCCGCGCTCGCCGCTGCTTGTAATGTTATATGCATGTAGCTAACGGCTAGGGTGTTTTTTCAAAGGTTGATTTTCAAAAGTCTCTTCCAGTCGTGAACTGACTATAGATTTTGTTTATTTAGTCCTTGTGAAAGGAAAAGCCTTTTTTTTTTTTTTTTGGTGACCAGTGTTATCTGTAACTAAACCATTATGTATTTCAGATAACTGGCACTTTAAAACAATCAAATGAAAAATTATTATTGTGAACATACACCATTGTAAACCTACGTCATTGCAGAAAACCCAAACAAAGACATGAAAACAAACTATAAACAAGCAGAGGTTAGCTGCTGCACAAACAAATGTGTAAAATCCAGAAAGTCACTAACACTGTTACTGTTAAAGTAAAGGAGCACAATCTTGTTTCCAGTTTCCTTAAGCTGGCGGTGATCCCTGCTAATTTTTTTTTCATAGGACGGCTCTTCATTGAAAATATAATGATATTCATGACGAACACGCATCACAATTTTACATTTTTCGAAACAAAGGACGCATTGAACCTTCCTCTGCACAGTCTACATCTTGCCTGCTTGAATGGCGTGGCGTCTCCCATCACGTGACTACCTGCACGTGCATCACGTGTCATCTACACACTGACATATGTAGTGTTGCTCTTCAGTGTGGTTTATGTATCATGACTGTATTTTGTTTTGTGTGGGCAAGGTGCGACCCTTACTAGGGTAACCCTTTTGCAGGGTAAATATGGTATTTGGATTTTGGTTAATAATTGGTTGCAGAAAGTTGCAAATTTTTAAGTTGAGCTTATGTATGTTCTTATTAAATGTTAGTTTAGTTAAAATGAAAATTTTTGTCTGTGGTTGCACTAGTTAGTTTATTTTCTGTATTTCTAAAATAACTAAATAAAACATAACATTTAAATTGTTTGCAGAATTTTTTTTTGGTCAAAGGATTTTATTGCAGCATTTAGTTCTTTCTTGTGCCGACTAACTCATTTCCTTTTTTACCATTGAAATAACTTCATGCTTGATTTTGTATTTTAAATTGAGTTTTGTTGTCAAAATGACAATACCACTATTTTTTTGAAAGTACATAATGAAAAACGCTGTAAAATGTTAAGATTTTTATTGAACTTTTTACATTTTAAACTAGTTTACTGTCTGAGGGACGTATTTGAGTTTGTGAGGGATGGAGGTCTTAATAAAAATAAAAGAACTAAATTTGATTTCTAATTTAACTCAACTCCTGGTTCGGGGGCCTGTCACTCTTATATTGTTCGCCTTGACCATCTGGAATGTTCAACACACCCCGAGTCATGCTGAGAGGACAAGGTCAGTAATCCAGAGCATTCTTCAGATAAACACAGAAATCAATACAACCAGGGTCAGCAGCGTACACCGCAACAGAGATTATCGTGTTGGCTTGCTTTTTGTTACTGATACGCGGTTAGCTCGCCTGCCATTCAAAACATTCCATTGCCGTGCTGCCCCACTATCATCACTACTCTGTCCTCTTCCGTCCGCTCGTGCGGGACGGCTCATGGTTAGCAGCGCAGACCAGCGACACGTGACAGTAGCATAATTCTGGAATTTTAGAGGAAATGTTGATAACGTTATCAATTCCACTTTGTCAGTGAAATAATTGTCAAACAAATTTTTGCTTTGCAGTGTAATGTGAAGTATTTCCATGTAAAGCACAAATTTTTAACAAATGGATCAAGTGTATTCAACAGGTTGACTCAAATTTGTTTAATTTTCTAATGTAATTGCCATTTGGTCTTCGTGCTTTTCATCCAACCAAGTGATAGCTTATATGTTAAACTAATATAAACTTACATCAAAAAAAGGCATTTACAAGCATGGCTTACTCTGGATTGAACCCCAGACTTCACTGTATGAATATCACATTAGTGACATGACCCATTTAGGTTCGTTTTTGTTGTTGAGCGAACACTTTGATAGGAATGTGTAAAGCAATATCGCACAAAAATAAAACTTTTAGGAACATTTTATGGCATGTTGGCTAAAGTGTACCTATTGTAATTTGGTTAAAGTGTTGTAATGTTCCGCCTTTGTTACGTTTACATTATATTTAAAATATTACAGCCTCACAGGTGGGCGCCATGTTGTAAAGTTCCCGCGGGCTAGTTACGATATATTAATGCAGCCGCACAGGTGGGCGGGCGCCATCTTGTAACGTTCGGCACTTGTTACTGTCGACTGTTTACGTTGCCACGGCTTGCCCTCGACTAGATCAGAAGGTAGAGAAACACGAGACTCAGTTAATTGAACGCTAGTTACTTAAGAAAGAAATAAAGTTCCAGAGTATTTTGTTCTATTCTTTATTTATCATTTGAATGACACAGTTCACCTACGAATGTCCAGTATGCAGAGTACGAACCGTTCAGAGATGAATATACAAGTACAGACCAGCGCCACAGTGGTTTACCGTTTATTAATGTCTCAAAACTTGCATCGCAAGACTAAGTTACGAAGGCAGGAGGGATGTTCGTTCCCTCCTGGCACCCTAACGACCCCCCACACCGGCGGAAATAAGTTGATAGACTTTAGGTTAAGTTGAAAAGAAATGATGTGAAAAGAATTAACGGTCGCGGGTGCTTGCCGGTGTGGGTGAAATACTTCACGCCTGATGCGTCTTCTCACGCCCGATGCGTCTTCTTCGACGGTGGTTACTTTTTCTCCTTGAGGTGATAGACGCCACTAGTATTTATGTGCAGGCCTATCGCCCCCTTCTCCTAAGATAAGCGCCCGGCATCCCGCATCTGCCAGCAGCGTCATCTAAAACTGCACGTGTCCCGCTCTCAACACGTTATCGACTGCTGCGCCGTCAACAGAAACTAACCTCTAGTACAACAAAAACTTGTTGACGTTGCCTGAAAATGCGCTGTAGGAACTAAAACTGTCAACGCATTCAACCTCCCGATAAACTAACCTCTTGTTTCGTATAACATTTGTTGACGCATTAAACTGCGCTGAAGGAACTAAAACCTTTCGACGTTGCCCGATCCACAGAAACGAACTAATCTACTTAATGCTGACGCTTCCCCAAGACAACGATGTTCGAAACGAAACACAACCGGACTCCTGATAATACGTAACAAGCAGACGTCCGCCCATTAACCTACAAATGCTCACATCTGCCTGATAAACAAACACGGGAAACGAGCCACCACGGCTTTAAACTTGAACTCGATAAAAATTACGGAGCTTTCCAAAGCTTCAAACACACAAAAGAATTTTACACCAGTGTCCTGAAAAATTATGAATATTGCATCATTACAGTGTATAGTAAGTTGGCTACAGTGTATATGCATATTTATTAAGTTGGTTACAGTGTATATTTAGTAAGTTGGTTTTAGTAGGATGGTCCATTTACAGGTGTCTGCAGTTGATGCTCATAAAAGAGAAAAAACTCTATCTCAGCCATTTTCTACGGATGACACACGGCAGAATTTTCAAGTTCTCCCAAGATTTGCCCTGATGTGCAACATTAGTTTAGTGGTGAGTGACTAGATTTTTATCAAAAAATTTGGTAGAGTGAAAGTACACCTGAAACTTGCGTAGTGCAAATAGTGTGTTACAGGAAACTCGCACACTATGGGAATTCACGTTACGCGAGTTCAGTTATTCCGATAGGAAAAATGCAATTTTACAACCCATGAAATGCATTTTTTGTACAAGTAAACTGTACAGAAACACAGAAGATAACACAAAATGCTGATTTTCTGACTCAAAAAAATTCTTGTACCCTTTGCCTTTCTTAACAGGGCTGACTTTTTTAAGTTTATCAACTACATAATATGCTATTATTTTTCTGTGACATTTTGCACCCACCCACACCAGCAAAACAAAAGTTGACATCTGGATAGACATCGAGTCTGCATGCATTGCATGTCAGCAAGCATCAGTTTTTTTATTTAAATCCCTTGAAAAACTATCCACACAGGATACAGTGCATTTCAGTTTTCACTTGTGTTTATTTTAAAATGTTTTTGAGTGTGTATTTCAGTTATAAAATGTTTTCTCACAGTTTATTTAGATTATGAAGTGCTGTACATATATGTAAATTACATACATAATTTATTTAATATTATTTTAAGACAAGTGTACTTGTGAAGATTCCCCTCTGTAGTGAACATACTACAAAGTGTTCCATTCAGTTTCATTATAATTAGGTTCTACTGTATAAGTTCATTAGTAACATTTTCATGTTAAAAATTAATTCCGTTACATGTATTAATTTTGAATCTTCCGGTTTATACGTAAATAAATTTGTTTATACCAACGAGTAACAAAGCACAAAACATCAGTTAGCCTACATTTTGTTATTTGAAAGAATTAAGTGTAACAGTACATATTTTGCAAGGACCGGTAACATCACTCCAGTGTGGTGCAGAATCAATGCATATTACGTATAAATAATCCACCATTTTTGTTTCAATCCCGTCACTTGACTGTGAACAGTAACAAAACATGTAAACAACCTCACGCATGCTTAATATTTTCTGTGTTCGCCAATAAATAGTACTTTTATGAACATAAACCGACATACTTATTTTTTATTTTAATCTTCACTTGAACTCACATGGCTTGTTGTATTATTGTATTTTCTTTTTAGATGCTGTAAACTGAAATAAGTTTAAATTGATTTTAATTTTGCTGAACTTCGCTAATATCATTGTTTAAGTATAATAGTAACCTAATTCCAAATTAAATGTAAGCAAAAAGATTTTGACACATCAGAAGGTGAATCAGTATTACAGAATGGGCAAATCAGCATAATTTTGTGAATCGGCACAGCTCTAGTTTGAAATGAAGCATCTCAGAGCAAAAGTCATGTTGGGCATAATTGTTTCATTTGTGGAAAGGTGGGGGTGGGGGGTAGTATTTGTTTTTTCATTAGATTTTCCAAGGGTTCTGTAAAAATGAAATGAACATTTACATAAGGCAGTAAATAAACTTGTAAAAAACAGTTCAACAGGCATTGTGTGACTATTAAAATAATGTAGCTAAAGATATTGGCAGTGGCTGAAGCTCAAGCCACTTGAGCTTGTTTATCAAAAAGAAAACATAACTGCCATGGTACATCTTCACAGGACATAGCTGATGTGGATGTACAGTGGAACCTCTATTTATTGAACCCAAATTGATTGAAAGTCTGCATCCTTGGAACATATTCTGTGGTCCCATTTTTTATTTTTATCTTCATTTCAAGGCCACATGCTTTGAGAGTCCACATTTAATGGAATTTTTTTGTCAGTTACTCGAGAAACGATGGATAGAGAATCCACTATAGTTTCCGTAACTCATGAATCATGAGATAAATGAAATAGAGAAAATTACTTTTATAATAAAGATATTTATAAATAGTATATTTGATGATTTATTTATGATTAGAAAAAGTGTAATATTCCATTCATGAGGTATAAACCCATTAGTTTATTCATAGTTTATTTTTCTATACTATGTTGTATGATGCATAATAGTTTTTGATACTTTATGTAATAGCTTAATTCTGTTAAGTATAATGGAAGTAATAATAGTTATATTTTTATTACATAAAAGTGATATTTTTAATCAAGTATTCCATTTAATTTGATTAAAAGTTAATGAGACTTTTAAATTTATGTTTTTTACCCCTATGCTCATTTTGTTGCAATATTTGAAATTAATTTGTTCAAAGTTTATGAGACTTTAAATTAATTTTATTTTTTTATAAACTCTTCCTTATCCTGCACAGCTTAAGCGAGTTGCTGTTTTTTCGTATACCCTTTCAATTATTCATTTTAATGTTCATTTTTTTTTACCTTAACCAATAGTGTCAGCTTTTTTTTTTACCTCCCCCCTCCCTATATAACAAAGGTGTCACAGTAGCTGATACTTGGGAGGTCTCTGGTTCAATTCTTGTTCTGTTTATCCATATTTATTTGCTTTGTTACTTGTTTTCCTTAACTTATTCAATTTGTAATTAAAATTCGACTGGTATTATTTTCAATATTAACAGTAGGTGACTGACTTAATTGTTCCCTGATCAGTTACCAATCTCGATTTATGCTTTCAGCAACTAAATGTTATGTTTTTTTCATGTAATTTTTAAACCTTATTGATATATTCATTGTCCAACTTTGTAACTATGCAATACTTGTCATCTCATCCTCAGCAAAAGTTATATTTGCAGGGTGTAAGATACAGTTTATGATCATTCATAGAAACACCTATATTTCAACAAATATGTTTTGAACATTTTAAGGTCGGGGCCTTTTCCCACCTTCATCTTAAACACTTTGTTATGGCTGACTCTTCAAATTATTTAGTCCCTATTTCATAATGGCTAGTGGTACCATTGTACAGAATTCTAACATTTTGAATGTACAGATGACTGACATTGTTCTCTGACGTTGCATGCCGCCATTTACTAATTTAGATGTTGTTATAAAGATTTTTAGACGTACGAATTACAACCTTTAGTATGTAACAAATCATCAACACATGTTGAAATACATTTTAATTTATACAAGTTTTCAGTATTGTTTCTTTATCTTTCTTTTTTACAGTTCCAGCTGGTTTTTGGTGTTATGTTGGTGGTGAGCATTGTGCCATTGTGTATTCTTAAATTTTTACACAAGATTGTGAGAGGTAAGATAATATTACTCTATCCCATTAACTTTAACAACAAAGAGAAGCAAACTGGTCATTTGAAGGGACTATGTGTGTCGCTCATTGTCTAAGATGAGTGTTTCTTAGTTATGTTTCATTCTTCTTGCCAGAATTATGTTAATAAGAAAACCAGCCTTGCTTCTCTTGTATTCGAGCATGTATGATTGTAAACTTAAGCATAAACAGGATGTTGTAGATATAATGGAGTTTGACACACACAAATACTTTGGTACTCAAAGACTGCAAAACGTTTAGGTAGGACCATGAAATGTGGTTTAAAAGAAAATAAATGTGTGGGAAAGAGGAGGAGAAGGTAGATATATGGAAATTTTGGAAGCTGTCAAGGAGGTAGATAAGAGTACATATAAAGTATGAACCTCACAGAGTGAACAATTTAGGAATGGCTAAGGAGCTCATGAAAGTATGGTGGGGGAAGAAGAAATATATGTGTAAACTTGTAACATGCATGCTGCTAAAACATCTATGCTCACACATAGTTTTATACTGTATACATGTTTTCTAAAACTGATTTTACAGCAGATTTTGAATTTTTTTTTCTCTTCAGCTGGAAAGTATCATAAGCCCAGGCCTCCAATAAGTTTTGTGCGCTGGTGGTTGCGAAAGCTGTGGATTCTTGCAGCAGTGGATAGAATATTCTNGACACACGGCAGAATTTTCAAGTTCTCCCAAGATTTGCCCTGATGTGCAACATTAGTTTAGTGGTGAGTGACTAGTAGATTTTTATCAAAAAATTTGGTAGAGTGAAAGTACACCTGAAACTTGCGTAGTGCAAATAGTGTGTTCCAGGAAACTCGCACACTATGGGAATTCACGTTACGCGAGTTCAGTTATTCCGATAGGAACAATGCAATTTTACAACCCATGAAATGCATTTTTTGTAAAAGTAAACTGTACAGACAGATAGAAGATAACACAAAATGCTGATTTTCTGACTCAAAAAAATTCTTGTACCCTTTGCCTTTCTTAACAGGGCTGACTNAGAAGATAACACAAAATGCTGATTTTCTGACTCAAAAAAATTCTTGTACCCTTTGCCTTTCTTAACAGGGCTGACTTTTTTAAGTTTATCAACTACATAATATGCTATTATTTTTCTGTGACATTTTGCACCCACCCACACCAGCAAAACAAAAGTTGACATCTGGATAGACATCGNTATGCTATTATTTTTCTGTGACATTTTGCACCCACCCACACCAGCAAAACAAAAGTTGACATCTGGATAGACATCAAGCCTGCATGCATTGCATGTCAGCAAGCATCAGTTTTTTATTTAAATCCTTNCTGCATGCATTGCATGTCAGCAAGCATCAGTTTTTTATTTAAATCCTTTGAAAAACTATCCACACAGGATACAGTGCATTTCAGTTTTCACTTGTGTTTATTTTAAAATGTTTTTGAGTGTGTATTTCAGTCATAAAATGTTTTCTCACAGGTTATTTAGATTATGAAGTGCTGTACATATATGTAAATTACGTACATAATTTATTTAATATTATTTTAAGACAAGTGTACTTGTGAAGATTCCCCTCTGTAGTGAACATACAAAGTGTTCCATTCAGTTTCATTATAATTAGGTTCTACTGTATTTACAAGTTCATTAGTAACATTTTCATGTTAAAAATTAATTCCGTTACATGTATTAATTTTGAATCTTCCGGTTTATAAATAAATTTGTTTATACCAACGAGTAACAAAGCACAAAACATCAGTTAGCCTACATTTTGTTATTTGAAAGAATTAAGTGTAACAGTACATATTTTGCAAGGACCGGTAACATTAATCCAGTCTGGTGCAGAATCAATGCATATTACGTATAAATAATCCACCATTTTTGTTTCAATCCCATCACTTGACTGTGAACAGTAACAAAACATGTAAACAACCTCACGCATGCTTAATATTTTCTGTGTTCGCCAATAAATAGTACTTTTATGAACATAAACCAACATACTTATTTTTTATTTTAATCTTCACTTGAACTCACATGGCTTGTTGCATTATTGTATTTTCTTTTTAGATGCTGTAAAATGAAATAAGTTTAAATTGCTTTTAATTTTGCTGAACTTCGCCAATATCATTGTTTAAGTATAATAGTAACCTAATTCCAAATTAAATGTAAGCAAAAAGATTTTGACACATCAGCAGGTGAATCAGTATTACAGAATGGGCAAATCAGCATAATTTTGTGAATCAGCACAGCTCTAGTTTGAAATGAAGCATCTCAGAGCAAAAGGCATGTTGGGCATAATTGTTTCATTTGGGGAAAGGTGGGGGTGGGGGTGAGTATTTGTTTTTTCATTAGATTTTCCAAGGGTTCTGTAAAAATGAAATGAACATATACATAAGGCAGTAAATAAATTTGTAAAAAACAGTTCAACAGGCATTGTGTGACTATTAAAATAATGTAGCTAAAGATATTGGCAGTGGCTGAAGCTCAAGCCATTTGAGCTTGTTTATCAAAAAGAAAACATAACTGCCATGGTACATCTTCACAGGACATAGCTGATGTGGATGTACAGTGGAACCTCTATTTATTGAACCCAAATGGATTGAAAGTCTGCATCCTTGGAACATATTCTGTGGTCCCATTTTTTATTTTTATCTTCATTTCAAGGCCACATGCTTTGAGAGTCCACATTTAATGGAATTTTTTTGTCAGTTACTCGAGAAACGATGGATAGAGAATCCACTATAGTTTCCGTAACTCATGAATCATGAGATAAATGAAATAGAGAAAATTACTTTTATAATAAAGATATTTATAAATAGTATATTTGATGATTTATTTATGATTAGAAAAAGTGTAATATTCCATTCATGAGGTATAAACCCATTAGTTTATTCATAGTTTATTTTTCTATACTATGTTGTATGATGCATAATAGTTTTTGATACTTTATGTAATAGCTTAATTCTGTTAAGTATAATGGAAGTAATAATAGTTATATTTTTATTACATAAAAGTAATATTTTTAATCAAGCATTCCATTTAATTTGATTAAAAGTTAATGAGACTTTTAAATTTATGTTTTTTACCCCTACGCTCATTTTGTTGCAATATTTGAAATTAATTTGTTCAAAGTTTATGAGACTTTAAATTTTATTTTATTTTTTTGTAAACTCTTCCTTATCCTGCACAGCTTAAGCGAGTTGCTGTTTTTTCGTATACCCTTTCAATTATTCATTTTAATGTTCATTTTTTTTTACCTTAACCAATAGTGTCAGCTTTTTTTTTTACCTCCCCCCTCCCTATATAACAAAGGTGTCACAGTAGCTGATACTTGGGAGGTCTCTGGTTCAATTCTTGTTCTGTTTATCCATATTTATTTGCTTTGTTACTTGTTTTTCTTAACTTATTCAATTTGTAATTAAAATTCGACTGGTATTATTTTCAATATTAACAGTAGGTGACTGACTTAATTGTTCCCTGATCAGTTACCAATCTCGATTTATGCTTTCAGCAACTAAATGTTATGTTTTTTTCATGTAATTTTTAAACCTTATTGATATATTCATTGTCCAACTTTGTAACTATGCAATACTTGTCATCTCATCCTCAGCAAAAGTTATATTTGCAGGTTGTAAGATACAGTTTATGATCATTCATAGAAACACCTATATTTCAACAAATATGTTTTGAACATTTTAAGGTCGGGGCCTTTTCCCACCTTCATCTTAAACACTTTGTTATGGCTGACTCTTCAAATTATTTAGTCCCTATTTCATAATGGCTAGTGGTACCATTGTACAGAATTCTAACATTTTGAATGTACAGATGACTGACATTGTTCTCTGACGTTGCATGCCGCCATTTACTAATTTAGATGTTGTTATAAAGATTTTTAGACGTACGAATTACAACCTTTAGTATGTAACAAATCATCAACACATGTTGAAATACATTTTAATTTATACAAGTTTTCAGTATTGTTTCTTTATCTTTCTTTTTTACAGTTCCAGCTGGTTTTTGGTGTTATGTTGGTGGTGAGCATTGTGCCATTGTGTATTCTTAAATTTTTACACAAGATTGTGAGAGGTAAGATAATATTACTCTATCCCATTAACTTTAACAACAAAGAGAAGCAAACTGGTCATTTGAAGGGACTATGTGTGTCGCTCATTGTCTAAGATGAGTGTTTCTTAGTTATGTTTCATTCTTCTTGCCAGAATTATGTTAATAAAAAAACCAGCCTTGCTTCTCTTGTATTCGAGCATGTATGATTGTAAACTTAAGCATAAACAGGATGTTGTAGATATAATGGAGTTTGACACACACAAATACTTTGGTACTCAAAGACTGCAAAACGTTTAGGTAGGACCATGAAATGTGGTTTAAAAGAAAATGAATGTGTGGGAAAGAGGAGGAGAAGGTAGATATATGGAAATTTTGGAAGCTGTCAAGGAGGTAGATAAGAGTACATATAAAGTATGAACCTCACAGAGTGAACAATTTAGGAATGGCTAAGGAGCTCATGAAAGTATGGTGGGGGAAGAAGAAATATATGTGTAAACTTGTAACATGCATGCTGCTAAAACTTCTATGCTCACACATAGTTTTATACTATATACATGTTTTCTAAAGCTGATTTTACAGCAGATTTTGAATTTTTTTTTTCTCTTCAGCTGGAAAGTATCATAAACCCAGGCCTCCAATAAGTTTTGTGCGCTGGTGGTTGCGAAAGCTGTGGATTCTTGCAGCAGTGGATAGAATATTCTNCCCAGGCCTCCAATAAGTTTTGTGCGCTGGTGGTTGCGAAAGCTGTGGATTCTTGCAGCAGTGGATAGAATATTCTACCCACTTGTCACGTATGCCTTATATTTAACAATAGGTGAGTATGAATTTATGTATTGTTATGACGTGCACACCTCCAAAAGTCTGTTCATGGTAAAGTGAGCACTTTTTGAAATCAACCTTGGAAAATATCACTGACCATTAACCTCATTGATGCTATCGTACACGCGTGCAGGTTCCTAGTTTGTTGGCAGCAAGTTAAGAAATATTGTTCCAATTTTTGACGTTGTGCTGCGAGTGTAATGTTTAAATTTATGACAAATTGAGTTAGCGTTTTTCTACTTGATACATATTAGAGTACAAAATGGCACATTGGCAGCACATTTAGGCTTCCAACAATTTCTCATTTTCACTTGACTGATCCATAAATAAAGTAATTGGCTCAAGGCAATGCAAATTTTCTGTACGATGGACGGATGTTATACGAGGAGAAAATTATATCTTTAGCAGAACTTTCAAAAGTGCTCAATTAACCGTGAATAGCAGATAACAGGTTAGCATGTCTGACATATGCTTAGAATTTTAAAATAAATAAGTTTAAATCAGTATCCTGCTCGTACAAATTTAAAGGNTAGCATGTCTGACATATGCTTAGAATTTTAAAATAAATAAGTTTAAATCAGTATCCTGCTCGTACAAATTTAAAGAAAATTTGGTGTTGGCATTACACAGTAGTAAGAGGAAAATTATATATAGTATACAGTGGAACCTTTCTAAAATGAACTCTCACGGTTTCGAGAAATAAATTTTTTATGGAAAGAAGGTTGTAATAAATCTTTTGGACAGTTTTGGACCATTTTTGATCCATCCTTGACCCTTATACATCAAAATTTGCCATTTGTTTTGCATAAAATCCACGATCAATTGTCTGTATTGAAAAAAAATGANATAAATCTTTTGGACAGTTTTGGACCATTTTTGATCCATCCTTGACCCTTATACATCAAAATTTGCCATTTGTTTTGCATAAAATCCACGATCAATTGTCTGTATTGAAAAAAAATTATACCCTTGGCTCCCAAAGTGTTGAAAACATTCAGCGGCTCAAGTTTTTACTATGCAATGTTAAGACCATGTTCAATTATAACTAGCATGAAAATGACACATTTTTGATTAAATATAAATTAATTTTAATAGGTAGACGTCTCGAAAAAGTTGATATCCGAGAGGCTTATACTTAGCCTCTTCTTGATTCTTGAAATGTTAAGAACATCAAGTGATGCAAGGTTTAAGATACGGCCTGTACATGAAACTGGGGGAATAGAATGGGTAAGTGTAAAAATGTTTCTAAGATAACATCAAAGGTCCTGCATTGTTAGGGAATAGCCCTTAGTGGATTGCTGTATTTGTTATTTGTGTGCGCTGTCATTGCATTGAACAGTTACTAACATTAGTAGTGCAGTCAAGTCTTCTGCAAATTACGCAATCGGGTCTTATGCAAATTGCGCAATTGGGTCGTCGGCAAACTTCTTCCTACCGGTCGCACCATTTCCATGTTCTCCCACCCGCATGCCGTAATAGACAAACAGAAACCTTCTTAAAATACAGACATACTTTTTATATATAAAATTATTTTGATTTCACCAAGTTTCCAAACAAGAAATGCCTTTACTGTAACTATTTACAACAGAAATTATCAATCTAGAAATTATGTAAATTCCAGCAAAACAATGGAAAATTTAATTATAGTACATAAAAGCGTGTGGATATACAGGAAACAAATCCTCCCCTCCCCCCTTCATCCATAATAAGTAATAACACATTCTAAAATTTTTCCATTTTTTTTTTTTTTCGTACACCAACGCTGTACAGTTTTTGTCAATGCAAAAATTTCACCCAGTTGCCTTCTTTTCCATGTTAATACGCATATATCACAACCTTCAATTTAAGTTTTGCATTATAACACTCACCTGTCTCTTTCTCATTATCGCTCACGTATCTGTATGTGGGAAGTGCACACAAGAGAATGTGAATGAACTAAAAGTATTCGATGCTGCCAGCTGCCAAGTTGTTTACAGTGACACATGACGACATAATTACTAAATATGACTCCGTCTCATCTTCACGTGACGTGACATCACCCCGAGCGGGGTTTGAACCCAGGAAGACTTGCTCCCAGAGCCCATCAGCACACCTCTAGGCAAGGGGTACCCAAGGACACGGCAGTCAAGGCCATCTGTGCCACTATGTCAGACGTCACGTGTCCGTTAATCACCCCCGCGTGCGACAAGCCAGCCACGCAGCCCAGCGCTGCCCCTAAGCTCGCAGGAGCAATTCAACCCGCACACAAGGAAAACCGCCACTAAGAGAGAAGCTCTAGCTCGAAGATATCAGACTAGCCGAAGGGAGCAGAAGGACCCGCAGCTGGCCGTCTATATACGCTAGCACACAGCTCCAAAACGCCAGTCGATACTCTGCAGCTCGCACTCCACCATCTCATGTGCTGGAGCTCTGCTTACCGCCTTCCTCATTATGAACCACCCCTACTTTCCAGAAGTCTTCTAGACCTTCGTCCAGCGACCCCCAATGAATTCTTCGTCTCCCCCTTTACACTCACTACCAATTTGGTTGTGAACCCCGAGTTCCTTCTGGACAACAGCACAGATTAGTTTGGGTGAGTTGTTGTCATAGCTACCTAGCCTTTTTCTGCTCTTGTTTAGTTTAGCCCCAGGTCCCCTTCACCTGGTTTACCGTAGCTTACTTCAGTTATAGTTCATTGATAGCTAGGAGTTAGTACAGGCCAACTTTTTTTATTTCTCTGGGGGAATAAACACGTGATCTTACCTAACCCCCAGTACTTATTCTAGGGTGATTGTGACTTCATCCCCGTAGACATCAAACCTACTAAGGAAAAGCAGGAAACTGCATCTTGAAACCTCTTTGCCGAAACTAGTGTAGGACTGTAGCTTCCCTTAACCGGGTGCACGTATGTCGCATACATACCCATTAGACGGCCACCTATACTGTGGATCAGGTACGCAAAGGTACCTGGTGCGTACATATGGCAGAGCCCTGACCACTAGTAACACACTTCATGAAGCGGCTAGATATCTAGATCAGCCAACCCACTCCATCCACCTGTTATCTTCGCCGGTTGGAGTGCCAGAGTTGATTCTGGATGGTCTAGCCCCGACTGGCTGCGCTCATAGCTAAGGAACTTGTTGCCTGCTCTTCCCCAGTCTGGTAGACTGTAGTACTTCCCCGCATGCCCTTCGCCCATAGAAGTGGTGCAAGGTGGAGAGCTAAGAGGGTAGCTACTGCCTCTGAACCTAGCCAATTGTTCTGCAACCCAGTGCCATCTGCCCTCAGCAGCCTCTCCCCACCGGACTTAGCTCAGGCCGCCCGACAACTGGAGAGGCGTCGCCTCCCGATTCTCCCTAGTTCCCTCTTTCAGCCACCCTATAAGATCACCGGTGAGCCGCACCCGCTCATGGTGGGCATACGACTGGGGTTTCCAGTACCACTAAAATCAGCAGCCCACCGCGGTAGCCAACCAGCCCCACCGCCACCACCCCAGGACAGAGCACTAGTTTCAACCAGCAGCAGCCAAGCCAGGACCTACCCCTGGCCACAACCACTGCAGGTAAACGAGTGTCTGTGTCTACACCAACAGTGCAGAGAGCCGCTATCTCCACACCTGACTTTGTACCATGCGGTAGGGACATCCACCCTAACGTATACCACAGCCGGGGACCAATTAGCAGCCAATAAACCAAACTTCACCACAGTAAGTTAGCCCGTGCCTCTGTCCGGCACTATAGAACCCTTGTCCAACAGTGACATTGCCGTCAGTTCAACCGACGTCACACGTCAGGTGTTTTTGTGGCGCCCAACGTGGGACCACAGCGCTTTATTAATTGAGTAGTAAAACAGAACCAGGCCAATACGACTCCGAGAACCAAGTTAATCTAGCCGGAAGTTAAACTATAACTAGCCAGACTTCAGGAGTCTGTAAACACCCAGTGGCACTCAATTTTACTAGCGAAGATATGTCCGAAAGGTGCAACATACCCATATGCCCCAGATCAGGGGTAAATTTCATTAGTTGCATACACTGCCAGAATAGATTCCACTACCTGTGCTTAGTGTGTAATGACGAGTCCCGTTATACTGACGGGCTAGAATACAGTTGTGATGAATTTTGGACCCGTCAGACTGCTTACTGTAGCTGGCTCACTTGAACAGGACAGGGCGTAAATACAGTGAGTTGTATTATTTGTGTGCAAACGTTTCACCACACATGCTGCATAGGCTGGCAGGATGAGATCATCACCAGACCAGGCTTAGCGTACAGGTGTGAGGTGTACAAGCGCACTGCAGAATACAGACAGAATAATCCCAGCACTCACCGCAGCATTACTTCCACCCGGGGTAACGATGTGCCCCAACTGCCGGAATTCGCGGGAAGACCCCAAGAGGACCCGGTAGTGTTTACACAGGAATGCGAGAGAGAGTTTATGGAAAACTAGGTCCCAATTAAACAATGGGTTTTCTAAACCTAAAAGCAGTTCAAAGGAAAAGCATAAGACCTGTGGAACAATTATGGGGAGTTTATTACAGAATGAGGGCAGCTGTGTTCACACCTAGTCACCCAGTTTTCAGGTGAGGAAGTGTGGGCATACCTAACTATCCAGTTCCACAGGCGAACCCAGGTCACCGAGAAAGAGGCCTAAATTTTTATAAGAAGGAAAGTGTAGATGTACGGTCGGATTTTCCCCGAAGGGAATGAGGAGAGCTGTGCTCAAAATATTACGCTTATACTGCTCCTGAAATGCGTAATCTACTCCAGGGCCACAATCTGTTGATGAATTAGTGGAGAGGGCTCTCGAGACAGAGTGAATTTCAAGGCACAGGCTATCTCAGACAAGACACGTAGCAACAAAAGCCAGGAAGCAGTTAAGCCGCCCGAGCCCGAAAGGGAACTCTCCCCCTACCACGACACTCTCCAAGTCCTGGTTCCACCGGGACAGCCCGGTCAAGTCGGCTGGCAGGTGGTGAGCGGGGGAAGGGGGAACAACAGGTGCGCCTTAATCCCCGCAGCACGGGACAGAGAATAAAGAGCCCAGCCAGGTGGGAAACGCCATAACCGGGGTGCAAAGCGGGCCACCACCACACCGGGAAACACGAGACACGAGCCCGTCTACAGCCAAACATTAGCCGAAGAATCTGACTCACCAGAAGTCCAGCACATAGGAAGTCGAGATTAACGGATGTCGGGCACTCGCCCTCTTAGACTCTGCGGCTACTGGGAATTTCATACAAAGTAACCTGATCATCCCTGTCCAAAAAATTCACTTTGCCCACAAACTCGCCTAGTGCATATGGCCCGGCATAGCCAGACCCTCAGGGCGATGGCCATGCCACTTTGACCGTAGGAATTGACTGTCAGACTAACCAGACCAAATTCATATTCTCACCCTACATTACAGAGGAAGTAATCTTGGGGCAACCATGGCTACACCAACAACAGTGCATTATGGTTCACGGTCAGCAACATATCTATATCGGGGACAAGCAGAGAGTGACTGTCAACTGGGAGCACGGCTCAGATGCTGCAGTCCCACCCTTGATAGCACCCAATGAAATTAATTACCAGCTAGAAGAACCAGAATTCGCCCAGTTGCAGCAGATACTGGCTGGCCACGCTAGAGCTTTCGGCCAAGGGGAATCACTACGCCAGACACGTAGTATTCAACACAAAATTTGGCCCACCACTGATATGCCCGTTTATAACATACCTTACTTTATGTCCGCTAAGAGGCAACACCTCATTATGACGAAAGTCCAGACGATGGAGTAGGGAATTTTGGAACCGTCAGACTCTCCCTACAATTCCTGGGTCGTCCAGTCCTGAAGAAAGACTTACAGTTGATATTCTGCGTATATTGCAAGGACCTAAACGACGTAACGCATCCCATCGCACCTCCGGCCATTAACCTAACCCACACACTCTTGGATATAGGAGAAGCCAAAATCTTCAGTACCCTAGACATGCAGTCGGGGTACTGGCAGATTTCAGTACATCGCGACAGTAGGAAGTACACAGTCTTCACTACTCCAGAGGTGAAACCCTGCAATTTAGAGTAATGCCGTTCAGGCTAAAGAATCCCCCCCACCACTTTCCAGAGGCTGATGTCCGCAGAGGTCCTAACGGATTCTATCGGACAATTTTGTTTCGCATATCTCAATGACATAATTGTGCATGCAAAGTTCTGGGAAGAGCATTGCGGACACCTCCAGAGGGTACTAGAAAGACTTGAATTGCATAGTCTAACCTGTAAACTCTCCAAAAGCCATTTTGGAAAACCACCATTAACTACCTGGGTCATGTAGTCACATCATAGGAGTGGAAGAACCAAATAAGAAACAACTGCGCCGTTTCCTGGGTCTGTGTAATTATCAAATATTATAAATTATATGTGACTTCGTACCCGATATCTCCTGACAAATGGTGCGGCTCAACCCCCTCCTCGAGAAGGAAACACATTGGCGGTGGGGAGAAGAACACCGCATCACATTTCAAAACCTGAATTGAATTTTTCAGCAATTTGAGCAATTCCACAGGCCGCAAGGGGACAGCCCCCTTATATTGCAGACAGACGCCGGTCAGAATGGGCTAGGCGCTGTACTATACCAGGAGGCATGGCATTGAATTATTTACATTTGATTTTGCTGCTTCACACATCAACCCTGCATTGTAAAGCAAGGAGATAGCGTGAAACACCTTATCTTAACACAATTAGTTGCGAGTATCTTGGTACATATTTTCAAGTATGTCAGCTCTCATTTGGTTGCAACTGCAGTAAGAAACGGCAACATTTTAAATTACTGTATTGGTCTTATTATAAGGTGGCAGTTTTTACAAGAACGGGAGGGATAAAAATTGGTTGTTGTCTTATTTTTGTGCACCAACAGCATTACAAAATTTAGTTCTGGGCCAACATTGAAATGCATGCATGTGCCCTTGGCCAAAATCATGAGTACTGTGATGCACTGGGGAGTGATGAGTTTTTGTCTTGCCGCGTTTTGCGCTGTTCACTTTAACTATCCGTCACANGTACTGTGATGCACTGGGGAGTGATGAGTTTTTGTCTTGCCGCGTTTTGCGCTGTTCACTTTAACTATCCGTCACGATAACCTTTATAGCTGTATTTTCGTTATTTTGAATGTGTGACTAATTTACTCTTTAAGTTTTTGTCTTGAATGTGATTGTATTAAAAGTGTTGTGTACTAAGTATTGGAGGATTATAAGTATTTTATTCATACTGGCAGAAATGAACACTCTGCATCCACTGGAACAACGTGTTACAAGTGAAAGACTAATAAATCCTGGGTACAGAAAAAGTTATGACAGGGAATTTTAATAAGGTTTGATTGAGAATTAAATTGTAAGGACAAACAGAAGTGCTGCTGCATGGAAGGAGGGCATCACAGAATGCAATGGTNGTACTGTGATGCACTGGGGAGTGATGAGTTTTTGTCTTGCCGCGTTTTGCGCTGTTCACTTTAACTATCCGTCACAATAACCTTTATAGCTGTATTTTCGTTATTTTGAATGTGTGACTAATTTACTCTTTAAGTTTTTTTCTTGAATGTGATGGTATTAAAAGTGTTGTGTATTAAGTATTGGAGGATTATAAGTACTTTGTTCAAACTGGCAGAAATGAACACACTGCGTCCACTGGAACAGCATGTTACAAGTGAAAGACTAATAAATCCTGGGTACAGAAAAAGTTATGACAGGGAATTTTAATAAGTTTTGATTGAGAATTAAATTGTAAGGACAAACAGAAGTGCTGCTGCATGGAAGGAGGGCATCACAGAATGCAATGGTAGGCAGTGGCATAAAGATTATGATAAGCTTTGAAATGCTCACTCGACATGAAAGGCCTTCAGTGGGTCAACAATCATTCTTCCCTCAAGTTGTTGAGCAAGTAGCTTTGTCAGAACAAACTGTTGATTACGTGGGAAATTATGGTAATGAAAGCCTCGGAAAAATTCAAGTGCTATGTCTTTTGAAATGTGTGTGTGATGTGTGTTATGAGTAAATCCACATGGCTGCACAAAATAAAATTATTTGATCTATTTTCATAGTTTTTATGAAAATTGCATTTTACATTTTGATGCCTTCCGAAATCTGCATGTTATAATTGAACCAATATAGTATTTATTAAAATTGGTCTGGATAAGTTGTAATTATTAGATCGTAATGTTTGAGCAGTGCTCTAATCTAAGGTTGTTTAAAATTACTGTTAAAGATTGTGTTTTGTTTTAAATACATTTAACTTAAAATAAAAATAATTTATGGTATTGTAAAAGGAGTACTAAACAAATCCAAATACTCTAGCTTTAGTGGTTGTTACAAGGTCAAAACAATGGCAGGTATCATAACACAATGTTTTTTTTAAGGTCCTTGGTCAGTGGGTGAAGTGATCGAAGGTTATATTGGCTTCATATTTGCCTGGGGAACTATCGTCAATGGAGTCTACCTTCCTGGCTCATTCACATATGCTTATGGAAGTCTTCAAGTTGGTATTATTCACTTTATTCATTGTTTCAGTTCTAATGTTAAATATTTAAAAACACATTTTCTTAAAATTTAAAGTGTAAATCAACTCAACTGTAGTGTTCTGCAAATATTTGGTATATCAAAACAAAAATGAAAAGTCACCAACTTTAATTTTTGTTTCGGTACAAAATTTGGTTGCAAAAGTTATAACGAAACAAAAATTCTCAATTTTAATGAATATTTGGATGTTTAATAAATGTTCATTTAATGCACCAACAAAAAATTGTTTTTTCTGTAAATAATCTTATTTGTTTTGGTTTTCTTATAGTTAAAATAACTACATAAAATAGAAATTTAAATCTGTGGACATTACTTAATATCCTTAATTTTTTTTGTTTGGTTTTGCAACAAATTTGTTATATTGAATAACTTGCTAAAAATGTTATAAAATTTGTTAATCTTACGTTGAGTGAGCTCTAATGATACTATTTATCATTTTTGTTTCAGTTTCACAAAAATTCATAACAGATNTTAATCTTACGTTGAGTGAGCTCTAATGATACTATTTATCATTTTTGTTTCAGTTTCACAAAAATTCATAACAGATCTTTTGTTTTCATTTTATAAGAAAAAAGTTACATTCGCGCAACCCTAAATATTCATTATTAAATGTAAATCTTTGTATTATAATAATGCTTTGATTAAAAACATTTTGGTGTTTAAATTAATTTTTTCTCATAAATTATTACGAATTTAATTTATATTGCTTTCACTGTTACTTTCTTTTTTCTACAGATAATAACTTTCCAAATTCCTCTCACATTACTGCTGGCTCATGCTCTGGATTACAGGTAAGTAAATAGCAAATGAGAAACCTTGAGCTCTGTCATGTAAAATATTATAAGAAAAAAAATTGTTGTGATTTTAATAGCTGATTTAAATTACAATGATGCAGATTCTGTGATAGTAAGTTTCATATTTATTGAAATCAGTAATACTCTTCCAACCGCACTGTTATTTTAATTTTTTATTGTTTTAAAAAGAGTAATTGATTATACAAGAAATCTAGNAATACTCTTCCAACCGCACTGTTATTTTAATTTTTTATTGTTTTAAAAAGAGTAATTGATTATACAAGAAATCTAGAAGAGATGAGAGACAGAAGGCATGTGTCAAGAGTATGTGTGTCCACGTGCATATAAATAAAATATGGTCCATACGGTATAAGAAGGCCACTTTCTGACAGTCAGTGAGTGGCAGCTTAACGTTTACGAAACAAACAAAGTGTAATTTACAAAATCCTGTATCAGCTGATGCACGAATGAACAAAAGTTAAAATTACGTTGGCTATTCTGAGTGCACTGCNTTTGACAGTAGTGAAACACAATGCTCATTCCAGGGGCAAGGGGGAAACAAAAATACAGTAGAACCTCGATTTTGCTATGTCTCTTGGTGTCTAGAATGACCTCGCAAAATTGTTTCCAACAGATTTTAATCCTCCAAAACCCAAAAAATTCTATTAAAATAGCATTTTTCATCTTAAGTCAGCTTTGATCGTTTCTAATCGCAAAAGTAACAAATTTTTAAAAGATATATTAATTTATTTTAATAGACAGGAGTCTTCCGAATTGTGTATTACCCAGAGGGCATATACAAACTCCCCTTGTCCCAAATAAAATTTAAACTTCGTGCACCGAGTCAATGTAAAAAGTGCGAAGTGCGTTTCCAGTAGCTTCTTGAAGGAAAAACAGACAATGTATTAATGAAATATTATTTTGACAGGCGTCTTCCGAATAAAATTAAACCCCATAATGTCATATATGACCTTCCCATGTCACAGAAAGAAAGGAGGAAACATTGGGCACCGTGTTACTTTAAGTGAGTGCAAATTTCATTTCCAGTAGCTTATTGCAGAAAAATCAAACAATTTATTAATTAAATATTAATTTATTTCAATAGACAGACATCTTCCGAATAAAAAAAAAACAATTTACTCCCATTGTACCGAAAACACATGTAACAATAAACTGTAACCACAGTTAATTTTCAGTGGTTCCTGCTAAACTCATATTTAAATGATGATAAAGTTAACCGCTTGTATCGTTTATCGGATGTTGCGTCGATCAAAGTATGTTTCGGTTCTGTCACGTAAGATTTCCCGCAACGATAGTTTTTAAGCTGGTGGTTTATGCAAACGTCTAGTAACTGGATGTAAAATAAGTCACGCGCACTGTCGTTATCACTGCTCTGCGGCTCGTAGTCTTCCCAGCACATCTGTGGCATGGTGCGAGTCTGGCTTGCTACCTCCCCTTACACGCCTGACGAGAGGGGAAGCGGTTACCTATTAACCAGCATGGCGACCTTGTATGTGTCTCTCTCTTCCCTTCCTCTTTCTGTCTCTCTCTCCTTCCTCTCTCTGTCTCTCTCAGCCATGCACCTTTCTTCCCCCTCCCCCTTTTTACATGCCATGAGAATTACATAAATATTACACTGATAATTTTTTGGTTGCCCAATTAGGCAGATTTATCAGGAAACCAGACTTAGAGTTGGCAAGAAGCTTTGCCAGACACACAGATTTCACCATGTTACAAATATGGTACTGTGAAAGTTCTCAGATACCTGTCGCTTTTTGGTGTCTCTTGTATCCCTCTCTTTCTGTGTGCCACAGTCACCATGATCTTGTATTCTTGTTTTAATTTTTCAGCCCCGTTTACAGTGTATGTTATATAGAAAAACCTCTTTTTGAAACTCGCTGATTTTATACTTTCTGTCATTTTATACCTACTTTTCTTTTATTCAATGTGCTATTTTTTACAGCCTGTACCCTCTTTTTACACTTTCCCCTATTTTGCTACATTTTTCCCTGGTTCCTCGTAAAATGTATAAAAAAGGGGTTTCTCTCTATTTATTTGTGTATTTCATAGCTATTTCACTGCTACTCATATTAGACTTCCTTTCAATTAGTTAGAAACTATTATATCTATTAGTTAAATGTATTTATGCTGTGAGGTGCTTGTTGTGATTAACGTGATTTTTTGTGTATTTGATTTGCAGGATTAGAATATATGGTATAGGAAAACCTTGTATGGCTGTTAGCACTCTGTGCCAGTCTCTACCTTTTTTTGCCCTGATAGCATTGCAAATGATGTTTGCGTATTTCTTCTGGCTGGCTTATGGCACCATGGCCTTCCTGCTTGGGCCACTGCGGACGTGGTCCATTATTTTGGCTGTGGTGTTGTGGTACCAAGTTCACACACTGCCCGACATGTGCCTAAGGTTTGTGCAGTTAGCTTGTTTTCATATCTACAGAATAGCGAACAAAACTTACTGAGGTAAAAAGCAACCTTACATGCTCAGTGTTTTACATCCTTTCTAGTTTTATGTGAGAAAATTTTATGATCGAAAATAAAAACAAACTGTTTGCTTCAAAAGTTTTTTGAAGCTGTTAGTCATTACATTTGTTATGTGATGAGCTTCACCCTTAAAATTTGTTTGTATGTTTATTTGGGTGGTGTCGTACCTTCCAGAATTATTACATGGTCATATGCATGCATGGTTACTTATTTCACTCACATTAAATCATTATTTAAACAGTGTTGTAAGATAATGAAATGTTGATACTCCTATACGGTTGGCAATTCTGCTAAACAAGGTGTGGTACTCTGATATATATGCTATTTACGGTAAAGTGAGCATTTTAGAAAGCCCTCTCTTTTGGAATAATAGTCAACAAATATATTTTATTTTAGCCATATATGTAAACTTTCGAGTGCTGTGGAATATATACACTATTGACACATGACATCGGTTGGCTGATGACGATGTCGTCACGGTCATGGTCAGGCAAGGTTTTAATGTGCCTGTCGGAGACACTGGTTATCTAACTGGATCGACTTTATTGGCAGCTGACTGCCCCCCCCCCCCTTTTTCATGTCGGTGTATAAGCTAGGGTGCGTGGCTTGACGGCACAGCAAAAAGTCAGGTGTGGGCTTAGCGGTTCTCTGCACTACTGGTGTGAACACAGACACTGGTTTATCTGCAGGGGTCGTGGCCCAGGGTAGCTCCTGAATAAGCCATTGTTGCTGCTTGTGCCGGCTGGAATTCGGGCCCTGTCCTTGGGACTAAGGTGGTGCTGCGGCTGGTGGGGCTGGTCGGTGCCCGCGGAGAGCTGCTGGACCTGGTGGGTCTCGGAACCATGGTTGGCTATTCCTAGAAGTACTGGAAGTCCTTGGCGGAGTCTCAACAGTTGGCTGCGGCTCACCAGCGGTCTTGTGGTTTGGTGGAAAGAGGGAGCTGGGGAACTGAGAGGTGATGCCTCTCCAATAGGCGGGCGGCTTGAGCTTGTTCCTGTTGGGATTGACTGCTGAGGGCAGTTGGCACTGGGTTGCAGTTCAATCGGCTAGGATCAGAGGCAGTAGCTGCCCTCTTAGCTCTCCACTTGGCACCACTCCTATGGGTGAAGGGCATAGAGGAAGGAACCAAGGTCTACCACGGTAAGGAAGAGCAGGTGACGAAAATCCCTAGCTAAGAGTGTAGCCAGTCATGGCTATGCCACCCAGACTCAGTCCTATACTCCAAGCTGTGAAAATAACGTGGTGGATGGAGCACTGGGCTGATTGGGATGTCTAGTTGTGTTGTGGGTGTGGTCCGAAAGGGGTCAGACAGCCAGAACCAGTCTTATCACTCCAATCAGTGAATAACAATGCAGTGGATGGAGTGAATCTGCTGGGCTGGATGACTAGCCACCTTGTGGATTGGGTCTCTAGTGGTTGTAGCTCTACCGTACGTGCGAACTAGGTATCTTGGTGTACTTGGTCCACGGTATGGGTGGCCGTCTAATGTGTGTGTTGTGAGACATATGTGCGCCCTGTTAAGGGAGCCCGCAGTCCTACTCTAGGTTCAGCAAAGAGGGTTTCAATGACGCAGTCTCATGCTTTTTCTTAGTAGGTGGATGTCGGCTTGGGATTGAAGTCACAGTCACCCCATAAATAAGTACTTGGAGGTTAGGTAAGATCACGTGTTTATTCCCAGAGGAATAGGCATGATGGCCCGTACTAACTCCTAACTATCGAATGAACTGCAACTGAAGTAAACTACGGTAATATCAGTGGAAGGGGACCTGGGCCTAAACTAGACAATAGCAGATGCAGCTGGGTAGCTGTGTTACTAACTGACCCTAACTAACTCTAATACTACTGTCCAGAAAGGACTCGGGGTGTCACAACCAAAGTGGTACTGAGTGTAAAGCGGTGTGAAGACTTCTTCGGGGGTCGCTGGGCAAAGGTCTGAAAGATGTCTTGAAGGTAGTGGTGGTCCTGAGGAAGGCGGTACGAGCAGAGGGCTCCAGCACATGAGGTGGTGGAGCGATCTGCTGAGTATCAACTGGCGTTTCGGAGGCAGTGTGCTCACCTTTATAGACTGCTGCAGGCCCTTTGGCTCACTTGGGCTGGTCTGATATCTTCGGTCTGGAGCTCCTTCCTTATCAGCGAATGCCGCTATCTCTCGGGGGAGACTGGAAGTGCAGTTTTCCTCATATGCGGGTTGCATCGCTCCTGCGAGCTTAGGGGCAGCGCTGGGCTGCTTGGCTGACTTCTACCACATGCATGGTGGGGAAA
>NQII01002687.1:234078-328406 GCA_002778355.1 Clitarchus hookeri
CGGTTGATCGTATGAAAAAAAAGTTCAAACAAACGTTGTAGAGAATTTTATATTCTACAACTTTTATAATAAGTGCAAATCTTATTTAATCTTAAAGCAAGATATTCGCGAAAAACCGATTTTTATGGCCTTTGACCTTCAATATCTTAAGACGCGGACACGATAACATTGGTGACTTTTGAGACAACATTAAGAACGACAAAACAAAGGCTTATACCAATTTACAGCTTATTATCTTTCATTCCGAGGTGAAACCCCTAATATGACTGGGCTACTTGGACATTCTGCATTTTCTCACTTTATGGGCATCCTGTATTTTCGAAAGCCTTTACCTACATGGAAACTTACATGTTGACCATAAAATACAATGGAGCACATTTGACAGCAGAATTTTCCACTCCACCATCGTCCACAGAAAGATTTTAAGATAAAAATAAGTGGTAATGACTGGTAATTGAGAAACTTTTTTTTTCCTTCTCATATTTTGTAGTTGCAGGCACTTTATTTCTTAGAAAAGTAGCATTTATTTGTCCACTTTTGAAGTGTAAACAGTGTAGAAGCCTGAGGCCCTAGTCTGCAGATAAGCCAATTGATAACTGTAACATGCTTTAGCCACCATGCTTTAGCTTTCATTTTTCGGTATATCTCGTCTTGTTGGGCATCCTCTGTTGTCCGCTACCTCCCCTTCAGTGATGGCAAGAATGATTCAGCTGGGCGAATCGATTTGTTGCTCTTCCTTTTTGGTATTTGTTTTCTCTGCTTATTTTCGGCTCTTTCTCCAGTTACATATTCTTTATCTGTTATTCTTTTAGTTAAAATCTTTTATAAAGGATTTTTATTTTATTTTTGTGGAAGATTTTGTGTACCAGTATGTGAAGTATGAAATTCTAGGCGTTGTCGGNACCGTATTTCTCATCAGTACATTCGCCAGAGATTGTGCACATCATTTTTGAACGCTCTGTGAATGCAAAATAACATGGATAATCGACAACTGGTGCTATCGATAGTATTGTTTACATTCCGCAACAGTTTTTCGTATTCTATAAAGTACCATTCTTCTTCTTCCTATGTCTTTGTTGCATTCGTAGGTTGGCGACAATGAGAAACCATCTTGTATTCTTATTCTTCTTATGTGTTTACTGCACTCGTATGTTGGCAACAATGAGAATGAATCTCACAATCTGACACTGTATTCAACCTACAATGGCCTTGTTATTGTAAAAGGAATTCGGAATGGGGTTAAAGCTGTGGTTGTATTTTGAAGGGCTTGAATATTAAAGGAAACTATCGGCTGCAATGTTTGGTTAGAATTGTGCAGGTCTGAAAAAGACTTGGCAAGTAATGATTGACAAAAATTGTCATAAATAAATCAGTTGTAATTTTAACCGCGGGATTGAGCATGGCTCGGCCGACAAAGAAACACTGAACAAAAATTTTAATATAAATAAAAATTTTATTTTGCTTTATTTCAAAAATGGAACTTTTTAATTTAAAGTGAATATTTAATCATAAATTGACTTGAATAAGTTGTTTTAATGACATCTTTAGGCTGTTGGTTTAAACAAAAATTCATTTTGAGGTTATGTACGTTCTTTCTCTGGTCTAAAATCGAAGTCCTCATCCATTTTTTCCCTCGTGCTTTGTTTTTTTTTTGTTGATCCACTGAAAAACGAATAATCGAGAATCCACTATATTGAGTGATGGGTTTGGGTATTTAATAATACCCTTTATATTTCAGTAAGATTTGGGATGATCGTAAGTAAATTTGAATTGGAGGGCTGCGAGCCTGTGATTTTTAGTTCAATCAGATCCCGAGCATATCTACTGAAATGTTCCCAAGCTTAGAGCTTGAGCTCCAGCTCATTTATTGGATATAAAAAATAAGTTTATAATAAAGATAATATTAACATTTTGAAGGTACTTTTTTGTTTTATATATCTGCAGTTCTTTACTGTACTGTACTGTACTGTACTGTACTGTGAAAATGTTTCTTCGGTTTTGATGGCATCATTTTGGTATGTGTTTAGCTACTATTTCCAAAATTTCTGTTATTTTTAAATAGTATTCAATATCACAAACAATAAAGTACGTGTACAGTCAACATTCATTCAGCAAAATATTAAATTGAAATGCTTGATTTTGGTAGGTATGTTCTTTTAATGGCTGAAGTTCTTCCAGTTTAGTACAAAAATAATCAGACCATGTATACAGTACATGTATGTGCATATAAAAAACAGTTGGCATGCATGTATAAAATAAAAGCAATGGCATGCATCACCAGCTTGATTCTTTCACAGAATATAAATCCACTTTAAAAAATGCAACCATAAAAAGAGCTATTCTGCAAATGGTACAAATTAAAAAAAAATTTTGAAGTGTGTCACATTTTGCATCATCCCAACAATTTGACTGCAAAAAAAGACCTTGTGCCTTATGAAAACTAGTTAAATTTATTTACGACGCTTCTTGTACGTAATTTGTAGGTTAAAGGAACATAAAAAATATTACACTAAATAACTTGTTTTTTATTAACATTTTCAGCAAAAAAGTCTAGCTTTGTTGAAATGACCTATCCATCCATAATTTTAAATGTCTGTTTTCTCTGCTGATGCTACAGATTTTTGGAAAATGTGTAGTTGCGCCAGGCTAATTGTTTTTGTTTACTTGTGCTATGGGTTTTGTTTGTTTAAAGAACACGTGCGCTCTTTATATTTGTATTTTTAATACTTACACACTGCTACCGTAACGTTATGAAATTTAAAATCATCCTTTGTAAGTTATAGTGCCGTATCAATAACTTAACATCAACTTTAAATCAGCACTTTTCCGATAATCTCAACAAATACCATTTTATTGGTGTCTCCCATTTGACTGCACTGGGTCCACACTCGGTGCACCCTGAAACCTAGAAAAGTGCAATTATCACGTGACTGCCCGAAGTGAGTGATTATTCGTCTGCTATATTTGCACTCAAACTGCGGCACTAACTCTGAAAACAGTGCTGCAAAAACTGCACCCAGTGTGCACTTTTTCAGTGCAGTCGACAATTGAAAGATGGAAAAATGAGTGCACTCAGTGGCGAGTCCTGGTAAATGGAAGATGTGGCTCTCGGCTAGTGCGAACTGAGTGCAGTCTAGTGCAGTAATTGGAAGACACTATAAGTTTTAACGTCTCATTCGATACTATCGAATGTCATTCTGACTAGTGACCGATTCAGCACAAACTATCACAATTAATTGCCCAAACCAACTACTTTTTTATTACTTTACATGTGAATCTTACACTAATATTTCCTGTGTTCGCCAAGTGTTAGTTTATTTCAAGATTTCAAATAACTAAAGGAAATTTCGTGAAAATCTTGTGATTTCGTGCTCTTTGAAAAACAAGCACATACCTATGAATAGTCTTTATTTTTCTAACAAATAGTTTCATGAGGTGCTGCATCTTAGGCTGATTTGCAACCCAGTTTTTATGCTAATTTTGACGAGAATCTGTGTACATATATGTAGCTCTGAGGAATAATTAGAACCCTAACACATCTACCTTTTAATGTAGTTTTGTGAATGAATGTGTTATGTATTTTGCACCAAGTATTCAACAAACTGTCTCATAAGGCACTTCATTTTAGGTAGATTTGGGGTCCAATTTTATGCTAGTTTTGCTGTTAATCAGCGTTCATATCTCCATTTCTGAGGAATCTCTTTACCGGAACATGTAAATGTTTTAAATATTTACGTATCATTAATAAACTATGTGTTTCATGTCGTTACCATTAAAACAGTCTCATCTGTTATCAACTGAACGACCTGACGTTAAAAATATGTAGCTCAAATTTTTGGAGCCTGAAAAATATTTTAAGTCGATCTCCAACCACAAGCAGGTATTTGGCTTGAGCTCGATTTGCGAGTACTCGCAGACCTCCAATTTGAATATCTGTTTGTACAATGCTGCAGCTGGATTGCAGAATGTGTTCTGCAAATTTTCGTTTTTTATTATGCCTCTTCCTGGTTCCCCCAACCCCCTGTATTTTCTCCAGCAGTGTTGTACACAAGCCAGTCCATTGCCTTGTCCTGGGTTAATTTCTTTCTAGTATTTTGCAGTTAACATTTTGCTTTAACCCTCAACCTGAAAAACCCATGGTATTAGTCTTAGTATGGCCACCTTCGTCTTGGCTTACGTAGCCATCCTTTCAGTGTACGTATCTGCATTCTGTTTTCTCTCGTATTTTACTGTCTTTTTATATCATTTTTTTTTCCAGGTCTACCATATGTTTCACCTAGTCTAGCTAATGAGTTCTTGGACTTATTTTTATAGGTACAGTATTGTATTTACTGTTAGAGGATCCACACTAATAACCTTTTTGAAATGTACAAACAAAAATAACTTTTTTTTTAATACAGTGAAACACTCTTAAGAATTTTCCAATTTAAGAAGTTTCCTGCTTAATAAGTTCATTAATTTACACCTTGTCTATATACACATGTATAATTTAACACTTTTTAATAATTTTTCCCGGTTAATAAGCATGATTTTTTAAAAATCAATTCCTTCATAAATGTCTTAACAGGGTTTCACTGTATTTTGAATGCTCTGTATTCTTAACATGTTCCTTACCTCTTCATTCCTTATGTGATCAGTTGTTTTATTGCAATTTCTCTTTAGGAAAGAAATTGATGTTGCTTGCATTAAATTCACATCACATTTTGTTGATATATAGCATGTTATCTTTATGTTTAGATTGGTAGTTAATTTATATGATTACCATGTACATATTACATTCATTAGGTGTTTTGGTGTTCTGTTTGACTTTCTGTATTACATACTGTATTACATTTCATGTACAAAAATTAAGTGCCCAGTTCCTAGAGTAAGACACATGATTAAAATGTATCAATACAGTGTCCAAAAGGATTGGAGGACATGGAATTGGGAGGTCCCATTGTCTATAGTATATGTGTGCAACTTAGTAAAACCATTACTTTAACTTAACCAGTGTAATGCCAAAGTTTTATTTTTACAACATTCTTGATTAAGGTTGCCACCAGCTATGACAATACAACGAAACACTGTTAATTAAAAAAACCTTTTTAATGCAAAGTTCTAATCAATACAAAGTTGTATTTTTTTCCAGTGGAGTGATAGGGAATTTAATTTTTGTTTGCGTAATAAAAAATATTTAATGAGTATTACAGTGTAATGCTAAATCCACTGGTAAAATAAGTCCTGCTGGTGATAAGAATGTTTTTATTTTCGGATATGCTAAATCACAGAATCAACATTTTAATTTTGAGATTTTTATAATTATCTCAAACAGCTGTTAATCCAAGCCTCTGTATTACAAACTGCAAAAATTTATGTTTCTTGATGTTTGTATTAAATAGTTTCTACTTTAGAGTATTTCTGATTTGCCAAACATTGTTGAATGGTAGTGTAGTGTGAACACAGGATTGGAGAGCATTAAAATCTGTTACTTTGTCCGTAACTTAAGAAATTGTTTCATTAAAATGGTTAAGTTTTAATGTGAAACCATTTTTACTGTTGCCTGGTGGCAATTAAAGGAACTTGCATTTATTAACCACAGTGATATGTAGTACTATGTATGTTTAAACTAGAGATTCCAATATATAACATTTTCAATTTCATAGCTTCATTTATTCAACACATGGGCCAAAGATTGTTGCCTTAACATTTGCTAACTTCTGTATATGCTACAAATACATGTATAGTCATATGTGTAATACTAACTGTAATGATTTCTAGTCATTCTCCATTATTTAGTCACTAACAAGTACAGTGAAACCATGCTATAATGACAACCAACGATGGCGAGATGATAACTTATCACTGTGGAAAGTTATTGTTGTAACCAAAATTTACCATGTAACATCATTTCACGCAGTGTTAACATACACTCGTTTCTTTAGCCCAGTCATATTAGGTAAAAAAAGGGGTCAACCTCTGAATGAAAGATAATAAGCTGTAAATTGGTATAAGCCTTTGTTTTGTCGTTCTTAATGTTGTCTCAAAAGTNCCAATATACAACATTTTCAATTTCATAGCTTCATTTATTCAACACATGGGCCAAAGATTGTTGCCTTAACATTTGCTAACTTCTGTATATGCTACAAATGCATGTATAGTCATATGTGTAATACTAGCTGTAATGATTTCTAGTCATTCTCCATTATTTAATCACTAACAAGTACAGTGAAACCATGCTATAATGACAACCAACGATGGCGAGATGATAACTTATCGCTGTGGAAAGTTATTGTTGTAACCAAAATTTACCATGTAACATCATTTTACGCAGTGTTAACATACACTCGTTTCTTGGACATTCTGCATTTCCTCACTTTATGGGCATCCTGTATTTTCGAAAGCCTTTACCTACATGGAAACTTACATGTTGACCATAAAATACAATGGAGCACATTTGACAGCAGAATTTTCCACTCCACCATCATCCACACAAAGATTTTAAGATAAAAATAAGTGGTAATGACTGGTAATTGAGAATCTTTTTTTTTCCTTCGCATATTCTGCTTATTTTCGGCTCTTTCTCCAGTTACATATTCTTTATCTGTTATTCTTTTAGTTAAAATCTTTTGTAAAGGATTTTTATTTTATTTTTGTGGAAGATTTTGTGTACCAGTATGTGAAGTATGAAATTCTAGGCGTTGTCGGGTGTCAAGTTACAAAATGTTGGGGTGCAGGTGCTATCTATTAAGAGAGATNCTTGGCTTTTTTTTTTGCAATCTCTAATGAGACTTTTGATTTTGTTGTCTCCACCTTTTTACATTCTTTCGGCCAGTGTTCTACTTTTCAATAGGCTCAAAAGATTCATTTCGTAATGAATGAATCTTAGAATTTCAATTACTCAATCATTTTGAACTAATCATTCGCGAACGACCCATCACTACTCTGCAAGCTGCTCAAGCAATGCATATATTCCTCCACCTCTGTTTCCGTGAATGCAGCTCCACCTGGCAACAGGAGTGAAAAGGTGGTAGAATGTTGAAGGAAAAGAACAGACACACATTCCTATCCCTTCCACTTGCATATAGGACAAGGAAAAGTCGTTAACATTCTTTTGACCTCTCAAGCAATGTGTTTAAAGACCAAAAATAAAAAAAATTACAGGTTTTTAAACTTTATATTCTAGAACCATCGCTGCTGATGCTATTGCTACAGTGAGCAACTACATAAAAAGGCACTAAACAAGTGCATTAATCTTGTATTTAATATAGAACACCGTGGTAAAATAAAAAATTATTGCTACTGCGAATGTATTGTAGCCTATACTCGTTATGGCGGTTTCACTGTAATAGTTTTACATTTTTAAAAGTGACTCAACTAAAAGGTGTTAAAATGATGTAAATTATAGAACTTAAATTGAAAATTAAAGAAATTATTCTAACCTGTATTAATTGGCCCTTCAGGGAGTTGCCTTATTACCTCATTGAACCTCCGGAAGGAATCTGTGACCATAGATTCTATCTCAAGAAACTCGTATCAAGTTCTCAAAAAATGTGTACCATTTTAACACCATTGAGCTGAAACAACCCATTTATCATTGTGATATTGGAAAAAGTTGGTAGGTTCATTCTTAATTGTTTGTGGAGTTGATAAAAGTTTAGAACTTAATATTAAGGTTTACTGCAACTTTTTTTTTTTAAGTTTCACTTATAAATATTATATATTTATTTTGAAATTTTTACTGAGTGCAAGACAGAGTATTATATTTCAAGACCATTTTTGTAGCCCCAATTATGCAAGTTGTGGTTTGTATTATATCAACTTTCCCACCCTAATAAAATACTGCCATGATTTGCAGAAATTCAACTATTGCATATTATCAATGTTTTAAAACTAAAACAAAATAGGTCAAAATAAATTTTAAAAAAATCACCGCTGTCCCATTAAATGAGTGCATTCTGCATATTTAGATTTGTTTAGCAATTAATATTATCATCATAGTTGTAGCCATCTGAAGGAACCAGATTGTTGCTATCATTGTCTCTAGCGGGTAGATACATATATAGTGGAACTGCGTTATAGCGATAGTCGACAATGGCAAAATAAATTATTGCTATAGCGAGTTATCGTTATAACAAAATTTAGAGTGACCCGTAATTNCTGGCAACAGGAGTGAAAAGGTGGTAGAATGTTGAAGGAAAAGAACAGACACACATTCCTATCCCTTCCACTTGCGTATAGGACAAGGAAAAGTCGTTAACATTCTTTTGACCTCTCAAGCAATGTGTTTAAAGACCAAAAATAAAAATAATATTTACATGTTTTTTAACTCTATATTCTAGAACCATCGCTGCTGATGCTATTGCTACAATGAGCAACTACATAAAAAGGCACTAAACAAATGTATTAATTGTGTATTTAATATAGAACACCGTGGTAAAATTATTGCTACTGCGAATGTATTGTAGCCTATACTCCTTATGGCGGTTTCACTGTAATAGTTTTACATTTTTAAAAGTGACTCAACTAAAAGGTGTTAAAATGATGCAAATTATAGAATTTAAATTAGAAATTAAAGAAATTATCCTAACCTTTATTAATTGGCCCTTCAGGGAGTTGCCTTATTACCTCATTGAACCTCCGGAAGGAATCTGTGACCATAGATTCTATCTCAAGAAACTCGTATCAAGTTCTCAAAAAATGTGTACCATTTTAACACCATTGAGCTGAAACAACCCATTTATCATTGTGATATTGGAAAAAGTTGGTAGGTTCATTCTTAATTGTTTGTGGAGTTGATAAAAGTTTAGAACTTAATATTAATGTTTACTGCAACTTTTTTTTTAAGTTTCACTTATAAATATTATATATTTATTTTGAAATTTTTACTGAGTGCAAGACAGAGTATTATATTTCAAGACCATTTTTGTAGCCCCAATTATGCAAGTTGTGGTTTGTATTATATCAACTTTCTCACCCTAATAAAATACTGCCATGATTTGCAGAAATTCAACTATTGCATATTATCAATGTTTTAAAACTAAAACAAAATAGGTCAAAATAAATTTAAAAAAAATCATTGCTGTCCCATTAAATGAGTGCATTCTGCATATTTAGATTTGTTTAGCAATTAATATTATCATCATAGTTGTAGCCATCTGAAGGAACCAGATTGTTGCTATCATTGTCTCTAGCGGGTAGATACATATATAGTGGAACTGCGTTATAGTGATAGTCGACAATGGCAAAATAAATTATTGCTATAGCGAGTTATCGTTATAACAAAATTTAGAGTGACCCGTAATTTTGTTATTGTATTTGCCCTTGTAGATCCTGTGTTTAAAGAATGCCGTAAACTACGCATATGCAGTGACAAGTTAATAAAAAAAATTCTATGTCTGACAGCTACATTATGTAACGACCAGCAGCTAACCCCTCCACCAAATATGAGGGGTGGCGAGAGGGAGTTAGTTGCCTACCAATCAGCATACTACTTCACTTATTCTCTCTCTCTCACCCTCACACGTGCACACACACACAGAAAGAAAGAAAGAGAGAGAGAGAGAGAGAGAGAGAGAGAGCGAGTGCGCCTGGAAATCACTGAAAACTTCCCTCCCTCCTTCCCTCTGCTTCCACAAACCATGACTCATGTCTCACCCCTCTGCCCTACTCTCGCAATAGCGGACGTTATAGGCCATACTCNCGCAATAGCGGACGCTATAGGCCATACTCGCAATAACGCGGTTCCAGTGTATCATTGGTGCAGTGCAACTTACAGAATTATTAGACTTTATTTGTGACAAGTCCCTTTTTTTGGTATTGTGCCATGTTGTTTTAGATTTATACAACGTTGCCTTTCCCCTTTTGCGTGAACTTTAATTTTGTNCACTGAAAACTTCCCTCCCTCCTTCCCTCTGCTTCCACAAACCATGACTCATGTCTCACCCCTCTGCCCTACTCTTGCAATAGCGGACGTTATAGGCCATACTCGCAATAACGCGGTTCCAGTGTATCATTGGTGCAGTGCAACTTACAGAATTATTAGACTTTATTTGTGACAAGTCCCTTTTTTGGTATTGTGCCATGTTGTTTTAGATTTATACAACGTTGCCTTTCCCCTTTTGCGTGAACTTTAATTTTGTNTTTTTTGGTATTGTGCCATGTTGTTTTAGATTTATACAACGTTGCCTTTCCCCTTTTGCGTGAACTTTAATTTTGTTGAGTACCTTAGTGTAGTCATACCTACCCATTTTAAAAATTTGGATTTTATTTTACTAAGGGTATTTTACACAGTCGAATCACATTATTATGACCACCTGCTAGAAGTGCTATCTGCTGTGCATAGCCCATGATATATGGCCCGTGATGTGGGCTGGTGAAGCGGGTATATAATGCGACAGACAGGCTGGCTGTATACTGTGTACCATATAAGAAGGCCACATTCTTGATAATTGACGATCGCCGTGCCTTTTTGTTTATGTATCCATTCGCCATCAACTGGTGTGTCAAGTATAGGCTTTGATCCGGTGAGTCAGCACGTCGAGGAGGTGCTGCTACGTGGGGCAATTGGTGGACGTGTGTAGGGTTGTTCGTAAACGCTGTACACAAAATATATGTTATTTCAAAAATTATACAGAGCTCGCTGGAAAATAAAACCATTTGTATATGCGCGTAAATACGTTCTTTAAACAACAAAACTATAATATGTTTCTGGGTGTAGTTCGGGATATGGATAACAGATAGCGTGGAAGGGCATGTTGTACCTCACAAGATGGCAGCACATGATTGGAGAGTCGGAAAACGTGAAAAGATTTTCGATGTTTCGTTACATTTGGATACGGATCGTTTTATTGTGCATCTCATTTTGAACACCTATACATTACTATTTTATCACAAAGTTTCGTTTCTAAAATTAAAAACTGCTGTTTTATGATCACTTAAAATAACATGTATTAATTAATCTACGAACTCTTTCTTATCTGCGTATTTTCTGCTTGTCTGATGTGCGTCGGCACTGCTCTCAGAATAGCCAACGTAATATTAATTTCTGTTCATTCGTGCATCAGCTGATACAGGATTTTGTAAATGGCATGTTGTTTGTTTTGAATACGTTAATTTGCCACTCACTGACTGTCAGAATGTGGCCTTATTTGAAATTAACTATACAAGTGCGCTTCTTGCTGTCCTGGGTAAGGGACGCAATTTAACTGAGTTGCAAAAAGGGATGGACATCGGCTTTCGCGACAAGGGGGATAGCATTTCATAAACAGCGACATTTGTGAACTGTTCACGTGCCTCTGTGGTAAAGGTATATTGAGAGTGGACGAATGGCACTATTGGCATCCAGACACGTGTCTATTGCGACAGTTCCGTGAACTGTTTTGCGAATGGTGCTCCGGAGTAGACGGAGGGTGACTGCACCCATGCTAACACAGGTGCATCGAGGAAAACGACTGGAATTTGCTCGACAGTATGGCGACTGGACTGCTTCTGATTGGCAACAGCGTGTCCGGCAAGAAACGTTAGAGATCTGACACCCTGCATCCATTGCTGGACAAACACAAGGCTGTGGGGGCAGTGTTATGGTCTGCGGAATGTTCTCGTAGTATTCTATATGTCCCATAATTTATGTGGAAGGCACTCTTTGTCGATTTGGTTTTGAATCCATCCTCCGTACATGTCCATCCATACATGATGATTGTCTTTCCTCGAGAGGATGGGATCTTCCAGCACGATAACGCGCCTTGCCATACGGCTAGAAGTGTCCGTACGTGGCTGGAAGAGCAGGATCAAGACTTCAAAGTTTTTTCCCTGGCACTCAAATCTCAATCCAATTGAATATCTGTGGGACCACCTCGATTACGTGTTCACTGTCTGTCTCTTCCCTCACACACCCATCAACAGTTGTGGGACGCACTGCAGACAGCATGGCTCCAGATACCTGTGGAGACCTTTCAGCACCTGACTGATTCACTGCCAGCCCGTCTAACTGCTGTCCGTGCTGCAAAAGGTGGTTACTCTGGATACTAGCAGGTGGTCGTAATAATGTGATTCGACTATGTATTTTTCACTATGGCAGTATCACCATTTTCATGTCATAGGCTTCTTTATACAGTGGGTAATGTGAAAGATTCTGTGAAGTTGTTATCAAATATATGTTTAGATTAGTGATGGGGCTTTAAGATTCTCTGCAAAAAGATGATTATGCTGGCTTTAATTTGTATACACAAAATTCAGTTGTATTAAGGAAGGAATACTGAACGAACTATATATAGAGACAATGTTTTGTGGTTTTATTTTTAGCTAAATTTAATTTTTATATTTTAAGATGTGTCAGATGACACATTTTATCATATGGATTCGTGCTGATCACATTCGGCTGACTGACCAGTCTTCTTTGGGCTATTAGTGAGTTTCAACAGCTGGAGTATTGGTAATGAATGTAGCAGCTCCAGGGTGAACTAGAATGCAGAGGAAATACTACATGACATTCATAAACTTTGAGCTACTGTTCTCAAAATCATGTTTTCACACACAAAATTTATTGCTATTTACCCTCTTAACTATGCGTCTAGTAGCAACTTAAATAAACAATCCACCACATATAATTTTGCATCTTTAAAAATTGCGTACAGTGCCACAACCCCATCAGTTGTGTTTTGGTTGTTATCACAGTAATGCCTCACAAAAAGCTGCATATTTGTGGCAAGTGACATCTGATGCTGGGTATCTATCCCTGTGCTTTCTGTATTATAGTTACAGCAGTGACACACAAACGCATGCCATTACCACTCGTGCACATATGTCTACATTCTATTATTATGAGCTTTCCCAGCTTAAGTTCACAAGAAGCAGAATATTATAATTGTTCATAAAAAAAAACTAGGATGTGTATGCTCTAGTGCCAGTTTTAGAGTATGCATATACAGGCCTCCTTCCGTTACTCACTGATTGATTTCACTCGGCTGTAATTTGTCAGCTGTCGTTCTGATATTACTGACGAGCACTGATGATCACTGGCACTCGTTTTCATGTGCCGCTGGGTGGCACCCTGCGCGAGGCTGTATTGAGAACTGAAAGCACTGATTTTAATTATGCTGCAGAGGTTATACAGTGTCGCTGAAACACAATTTTGGTGGGCAATTAAAGTTTTCATAGATTCTCAGAGATATTTAAAATGTGCATATGGCAGGATCATTAAATACAAAATAGTTCTTGCTGAAATTCCGAACAAAAGCAGTACAAAAATAAACTGAAAACAGAGTTATATGTTGTTAGAAAAATTGCCTTTCTGTAGTCAAACAATTTTGACTAATTATTTTTTTATGCATAAGAATTCTTTTAACTTGAGAGAAATGTGATAATTCTTAAATTCATAATTTAATTCCTTTTATTTAATTTTAATAAATACCACTACAGAGCTTTCCGAAACGATTAAGTTACTGACAAACAGAATAAATATTCTGTTATATTTACTGCTGGCTGTTCCCGTACTGCTGACAAAAACTGATGAACCATCAGTGATTTCAGTGCTCATCAGAAGGAATGAAAGTACTATCTATGCACCAAAAATGCATGTACCGAAAAATGTTATCCACAAAAATTTTCAAGTGTCCTAGCAAAATTCCTATACAAATAATATTGAAAAAATTATCCGCTTTTATTGTTTATCAAATATTGCATCAATTGAAAATTGTTTTGATCTCGTCACTTAAGATTTCACGCAGCAACCTTTTTAAGCTGGTTTATGCAAACGTCGCCAAACAAGTGGGCGTGAAATACATGTGCGTTATGTTCTCCAGTTTAGCTGATGCTTAGGCACGACCTTGCTCCTTCCCCTTAAATGTCTGATGAGAGGGTTTGCTGTTGCCTAGCAACCAGTGTGGCATCCTAGTGTCCTCTTTCTCTTTCACACACCTTTTTACCTCCTCTTACATGCTGGCAAGAGGGGAAGCTGTTACTAGCAGAAAAAAAGCTGTTTTTTCTCCTCACCTTGTGCACTACTTACCTCCCTTTACAAAGTGTGAATTTCATTTCCAGTGACTTATTGGAAGATCAGAGGATTTATATTAATTTATTTCAGTAGACACAAATCTTCTGAATAAATTTATATCCGGGCCTATTCTACACCTTTTGTCGCCAAATAATGCACGAGCACAGAGCCCGAGCTAAGTGTAAATCGTAACGGGCATGTGTATGGGAAAACCGAATGTTGTTTTGAATGATTAATTATCGAAGACCAAAAATAAAATAATTTTAATTACCTTATTTATTCATCTTTCTTTCAAAGTTACACTTTTTTGGAAGTGAAATGTATTTCATTACTTTAAAATTCAGACTTTTCTATGCCTCTTAGGTGATCACCAACATAAGTGTATGTACATATGTGGTCTGGATTGAGTAAGCTTTGGCTGTCCTCTGTGACACATTGCAGTGTTTTTCTTCCCTTACACAGCTGGTGGGATGGGAGGTAGTTGTATAACAACCAACATGGTATCCTTGCACCCTCCCTTTGGGTGTCAACCGGTTTGGAAGGTCAGGGGTAGTTTGTTTCACTCCTCCTGCTGCTGAGGCTTGCTCTTCTCCATCTCGCCTGCCATGAACATACTGCCTGATCGATAACCTTTCCGCATGCTCTCAGCTGATTGAGTGCATGCAAAGTAAATCCAGCTTGGGATGTCGACAGTTTTTTTTTAACGTGATTTAAAGTTCAGGGTCTGCTTGCACTCTGTGTCTGCTTACAATCAATTTTATAAGGTATTTTGCAATGTTTTCTTCTTTTTTTTAGGCCAGTTAAGGTTAAATGTGATGCGCCACGAGCGACGTCATTCTCTCATCTAGCCTCGCAACGCCGCGACCCCCTCCTAAAAATATCTGTATGCAGTACAAGCCGGGGTGGCTTGCCCGGCTGTTGCTGCCTGCTGCGTTGCAACTTTCTTTGCATCAAGTTGCAGCTGTACCCCTTCAGCGCCTGGCGCGTGAGGGAAAGTCCCCACTGTTCTCAGTTACTCTCTTCTCTCCTTTGCGTGTCTCTCTCCACACTTTGCAAACCCCGCGCTGGCCCTGTGCTCAGAGTAGAACCCGCGTGAGAGCCACCAGACTTGACAGAAAGTCACGCTGCCTGAGGCACCATCAACTTTTTCAATTCGCCACTGCCTTCTGCAGTCCAGTCGAGAGTTCTACTATGTACGCCACCGCCTCGCTGCCCACCAGCATNCCACTGCCTTCTGCAGTCCAGTCGAGAGTTCTACTATGTACGCCGCCGCCTCGCTGCCCACCAGCATACAGAAGCCGCTGCGCTTCCAGCTACCTTGTAGCTTATTATCAGCTATCACAAGTACCACTGACTTGGGGTTGCCCTCATCCTCTGCGCTGCCGCATCTTCCGAGACTAGGTAAGATATCGGTTGGCAACTTAGGACAGGCCCTTCAGGCTTCAGTCAGGGTACAGGCTGGTTTATGTGTGTTTGATTGAGCAATCAATAAAACGGGCAGAAATCTGACTTGGTCGAGTTGTCTCTTCCAGCACTCTGTAATTCCTACTCCTTGCCCCATCTCTTTCCGGTTCACCACCTGTCCTAGTAAGTCACTTCTAGGGTTAGCCATGAGCCGAAACCTTGCTCCTTTTCACTCCTATTGATAACGGTTTCGAAGTGTTGCTTAGTAAGCTTGCCTTCCTAGGCCTCACTAGAGCAGTTGTCTCCTGGGTCAGACTGCGACATCCCACTCGCCATGTTACCTGCTTGGAAACGATAGGCCAACCCCCATTAGGAGCCCCACTCTTCGCGACATCTGGGTCAGACCACAACGTCCTGTGTGCCAGGGAGCCACGGGAGTGGATGCCCTTAGCCTCCTACTGTATCCTCCAGTTCGGTACTTGTGTCAGACCGTGACGTCCTGCGCGCCAAGTCACTGGGCTGGAAACCAGTAGAACAGGCCTTCCACCTCACCTGACCTCTGCATCCTTCACTCTTATCAGGCTGTCTCTACCCCTTACTGGCCACCCGCTATCAACCGAACCGGTTACCCCCCCTCCCCCCATCTTATGTCTCATAGAACTGGGTGGGGAAAAGCTGCCAATCAGGGGCAAGCTTAGGTTAGGGTATTGAGGGAAAGCGGCCAAGTTGGCAACCAGTTAAACTCCTGGAAGAAAGAGGAGGCTGCACGTCTGAGAGGGTCTGGCACGTGCCCCGCCACCTACACCACCGCATAAGACGCCAACGTTACCACGGTAGTCCAACCCCTTAACGGCACACCAGCTTATTATATTCCCACCAGTGTTCTTACTCGCCCATCACTGGCAAGCGTGCCACCCAAAGCCCAACGCATGATTATAGAAGTTGCCTGTTCAGGCAACAGGAAAAACCCTGTTCAAGCGATGACCATGGCTTCACCGTCGTCCAGAGGGGAAAGTACTTCGGCCTCGCCCTCTAACTGCCCCACTCACTAGGAGTGAGCGACGAGGCCACAAATGTTTTTAATAGTGATGGGGTGAGTTTGATTTTTACAGTTTTGAGTCGAGTCAAGCTAAATTCAGTATAAAATTTTCGAGTTAAAATAGAGTCTTCACCGTAAATGTAAATGTGTATCTATGTACACTAGTATAATGCCTGCCCCTTATAGTCTGTTTGCAGTTTTGTCACACTCCTCAATCAAACCTTTGTAAAAACGACCCTTGTTTGACGTTCTTGGTTATTTCCTTAATATGTCAAATATCACAATCATTTTGTACTTGTGTTAATGTTAAAAAAATTCCTTATTTTTGGAATAAGAAATAGCTTAGAAATAAGAAATAGCTGTACACAAGACTACTTTTCGAACTGTCAAAGAAGTGTACTTGTTCCGGAGACACTATATGCCTTGCCTTATTGCCATCAGTACATGTATCAGTAAGTTGTTCCTAGTGTTGTGACATAAACTTCTTAAATTAATTTGCAGGATGCTAGCAAAAAAAGAAGTTATCCTTGAGAGTCTACTTGTCCTAGGGAACATTATATAACAAATATTATTATTAAGTATAGACATTTATTGACTAGCAGCTTATAAAGGAACATTTGTCCTTAAAATTGTGTTTTTACTGAAAATTTATATGTTCTCCGATTTTGCCAACTCATTTTCGTGATAAAATGNTTTGTCCTTAAAATTGTGTTTTTACTGAAAATTTATATGTTCTCCGATTTTGCCAACTCATTTTCGTGATAAAATTAACTGTATCAGCTTTTTCCAATAATTATGTCTTGAAGTGTTTCATCATTCCAGGAAAGTAAATTTTTAATGGTTGTGTTTTTACTGAAAATTTAGATTGTCTTTGATTTTGCTAACTCATTTTTGTGATAAAATGAATTGTATAATCTTTTTCCAATAATTATGTCTTGAAGTGTTTCATCATTCCAGGNTTTGTCCTTAAAATTGTGTTTTTACTGAAAATTTATATGTTCTCCGATTTTGCCAACTCATTTTCGTGATAAAATGAACTGTATCAGCTTTTTCCAATAATTATGTCTTGAAGTGTTTCATCATTCCAGGAAAGTAAATTTTTAATGGTTGTGTTTTTACTGAAAATTTAGATTGTCTTTGATTTTGCCAACTCATTTTTGTGATAAAATGAATTGTATAATCTTTTTCCAATAATTATGTCTTGAAGTGTTTCATCATTCCAGGAAAGTAAATTTTTAATGGTTGTGTTTTTACTGAAAATTTAGATTGTCTTTGATTTTGCCAACTCATTTTTGTGATAAAATGAATTGTATAATCTTTTTCCAATAATTATGTCTTGAAGTGTTTCATCATTCCAGGAGAATAAAGTTTTTAATGATAGCATTCCCACTTGTTTTTTTATAGCTACAGCAGAACGCCACTGTTAAGACCCCTCACAGTTTTCAAGAATAGGGTTGTTAATGAGGAATGGTCTTAATAAAAGGGTTTGTAAAATTTGACAGGTTTTGATCCACCCAGACCCCTATATATCAAAATGGGGGTGGTATCTATTTTTATATATGCATTGCTTGGAGTAGTGTTTGGTAAGAGTAACACAATGCGTAGCAACTTATTTTTTGGCTGTTTTCCCTCAAATTTCCAACTTTTATTTTACAGAATTTTTCATGTTCCTCAAAAATGGGTTTTTAAAGAGAGACTGTCTTAATAAAAGGGGTTACGGCAGTGAGGTTTTTATTTTTAATGATTTAAGTTACTTCAGAAGTGTAGAGAATTTTGTTTTGAAGTAGTATCAGTAGTGGCATTGATATGCAACATTCACAGTAAGTTCAGATGAAACCATCAATTTTTCTCTATTACTGTTGTATAACTATTCTCATTGTTATATTCTGTGGCATAATGTTTTTGCAACATGTGGGAACTGATTAATTATTTTGTAGATACATTAATTTAACCAATTTAACCCCCTGTGGGGGAATAAAAAACAGTTTTCCAAACTGAAGATGTATGTAAGTTCAACGTTAGTGTTTCATACCAAAAAAAGGAGCTGATTTGTGCAGTGTGATCTCTTCAGTTCTCTCACAAAATGTTACAAATTATAATACTTTGTAGTAAAACGTTGATAATTTGAAATATTCGGAGCCCCAATTTTGACTTCTAACTATCATCATTTAAAATAAAAAAATTTTGACCAGTATGTTTTTTTTTCTTTTCAAAACCGTGTTAACTTCACATAAGTTTACGAAGATTCAAGTGTGTGGTATTTACCCACATGCCAATTGTGTTTTTTTTTNACCGTGTTAACTTCACATAAGTTTACGAAGATTCAAGTGTGTGGTATTTACCCACATGCCAATTGTGTTTTTTTTTTCTCAACAATAAGGTTGCTTAAACAGCACCAATGATATGTAGGTCAGACAGAACTTGAGTTGTTTATGNCCGTGTTAACTTCACATAAGTTTACGAAGATTCAAGTGTGTGGTATTTACCCACATGCCAATTGTGTTTTTTTTTCTCAACAATAAGGTTGCTTAAACAGCACCAATGATATGTAGGTCAGACAGAACTTGAGTTGTTTATGNTTTTTTTTTCTCAACAATAAGGTTGCTTAAACAGCACCAATGATATGTAGGTCAGACAGAACTTGAGTTGTTTATGCATGCTGATGCATCGGGGTGGTTGCTGACGGCAAGATAAGTGTTGGCAGATGCATGCCCCAGATCTCGTTTGTGTAGTGAAAAACATGTATGAATGAAGCGCACCAAGCACTGCCAGTGTGTCTTTGCTTAAGGCTGCTTCATACCAAGATGTATTTTGCTTGTCCAAGGCCAAGATGTGTGGGAGCAAAGTGCAGTCTTGGCACACACGTCACACACCACACTGCCTCTACTCTTTCAGTCGGCAACTTGCCTGTATGAGAACGCTGTCATTTTAAAGTCTAATGGTTTCAAAAAATTTACACAGGTAAGAAAATAGCAAATAGGAACTAATTTTTGGGCGTGAAAAGTTTCAAACTTGTAGTTCATAAGCAAAGATTTAAAAAGAGTATGGTGCAGTTTTAAAATTGAATTTTATTTTTCACATAAATTCAGTGCACTTATGGCTGCCTACATAAGCAGCAGTTATGATCCTTAGCAGGAAAGTTAAAAATTTATGGTGAATCACAATGACCATGCAATTGGGGGGGGGGATGTGATTTAGATGGAATGTATAAATTATCTGGAAGAAAAACAAACCCGGATTCTCATGCCAGCTTTCTCATCCCCAACACCCCCTTCATTTTCCTTTGTGTTAGCTGTCAAAGCATTTTCCTCCCCCCCTTCTTTCTGGTTCTCATTCCTGTCAGCGTGATATCCTTGTATTCTTATCCACTTACATAATTATTTCAAAATTTTAAAAAATTCTTTGTGCATTGTAGTTTCAATTACTTGCACCCACAGTATTCCAAGTATATATAAAAAAAAAAAGAAAAATGGAATTGACACAATTTTTTTTTTAACAGGAAGTTCTGCAGTTCTTGTTCTTTCCTTCTTTCCTTTCTCCCAGAATCATGAAGGTCAAGCTTAAAAAAAAGGAGTGAGAGGGATGAACGAGGCAGACAAGTGCAGAAAGATAGCAAAAGTTCTTTGTCTGCAGACTTGGGCAGGGGGGGGGGTCTGTTACTTGTTCCGTGCCACCTGATGCATGTGTAAGCAAAGTGGCCATTTGCGAAGCAATATTTTAATCACTGCAGCACTGATAAATCATCTGAATTGTACATACACATTGGGGAAATTTTTCTTCAAATTACATATTATGCTGAATTTTGAATTAACCAAACTCCAAAGCATGTAAAGTGGAGTGGAGTGGAGTGGAGTAGAGTTAGTGAAGAGATTTGGGCGGCTCTTATATAACATCGAGGTCTTGAGAGCCAATGAGGGTGAAGTGAGGTGTACTATTGATTTACATTGACTTTTGAATTAATCGAGTTCAAATTAACGAGTTTTTAATATATTAACACATTACACAACGTATGTAACCAGCCGGTGTGACAAAGGCAAAGTCTGCAACAATTGTATTCAAACCTTTCCATGTAAACGTGACATAAATCTTTCTCCATGTATTTCATGTATTTATACTGACATTACATACTTTGTGTAATTTTTAGTAACATTTATTCAAGTTTTGGATAGAAAAATATATGCATTCTATATACATTCTTCTTCCTTATGCCACATACTTTTTTGACATTTTTGGTAGTGTGTGTACTACTGTTTTTATGAGTTCTGTATGTCGTATAGTTGGGTGCAGTGCTCCAATGGAATCCACTCTCCGTACACTTTAATGCAGTTTAGGATTTTGTCTTAAGTGCAGCAACTTGATGTGGCTGTGATTCCACTAGTGGATGGAAGACCTCTGAATAGATCTATACCAGTGCCATCTGGATAGCCTCCGACAGCTCCCTGATATTTGTAGAAGCAGGATCTTAGACTTCTCCTTCACATACCATACCACCTTTACCTACTGAAGAGTTGCACGTTTGTAAGCGTCGCACCTGTAATTTTTGACCTGAATGTCTACTTTTTTTTTTTACTGTAAGTATTGCCCTTGCATATTGGTGACACTAGTATTTGACTTTGGTAAATGTAATTTTCAACTACATGGAAAATATTTTTACAGACTAATAAAAGCGCTTACGTAGTTTTTCACATCCCACCTATCAACAAAAGATGTTCGTTTTTGGTGAACAAGATGATATTTATCAACTACAGAATATGCTATATTTTCTGTGGCATAATGCACCCACCCACACCAGCAAACCACATGTTGGAAGTTTGGATGGAGATCAAGTCTGCATGCATTGCTCGTCAGCCTGCATCAGTTTTCTTTTGTGGTCCCTTTAAAAACCATCCATACCGTTTACAATATATTTCACTTTTGACTTGGGTTTATATTAAAATTTTTTGCATGTATTTAAGTTATAAAATGCTTTCCCACAGGTACTCTACGTTTGTAAATTTGGTACATCAGTTTTATATATTATTTCGAGAAAAGTGTACACGTGAAATGTCCCCAATACACAAATGCATTATAAAAACGGTTCTGTTATATTTGCGAGTTAATTTGTAATGTTTTCATGTTTAAAATTAATTCTGTTTCATGCGTTAATTTTGAATCTTCCTGTTCATAAACAAATATTTTTATACCAACCCAAATGTGTAGCAAAACACCCTAGTACAAATCATCAATTAGCCTACATTTGGTTTTTTTTGAAAGAATTAGGTTTAAGAGTACATATTTTGCAAGTAACATTAACCCTGTTTATTGCAGAACCAATGCATATATAAAAACAATCCACCATGCCTGTCACTTGACTGTCAACTTCAACAAAACATGTAAACAACCTTACGAATGTTTACAAACATGTATCTTTATAAATATAGATCAATATGTACCTATTATTTTCATTTTTGTCTTCACTTGAACTTGCATAGTTAGTTGTGTAACTCTATTTACTTTTTGGACACTGTAAATTGAAATAAGCTTTAAAATTGCTTTTCATTGTGCTGCACTTTACCAATACCATTGTTTAAGTATAATAGTAACCTAAATTTAGCTAAAATATACATATTGGCAACACTTAGGTTAGTTAACATTACAGAATTGGCACATTGGTAATTCGGCACATTGCCATCATTTTGTGAATCTGCAAGATCTAGTTGGATACATCCAAAATGTTCTCAACCTGTTGTATATAAGGAGCGGTGGGTAGTGCGCTTGTTCACCGCCAAGGCAAACTGGGTTTGATTCCCGGCAGGGTCACTTATGTAAATAGCATTGGCTCTATGGTATGGTGCATTATCCTGCTGGAATATATTCCATTGCTGTGGAGTATGTGAAGTCCATGGAGGGTTGCACATTGTCACCAAGCAGTGACACATTCAAGTGGACCTATGTATCTAGTCCATACCACCTGCACACCCTTCAAACTAGTAAGGAATCACCACTAGCCTACAAGTGTATATGGTGGTTGGTTGTTGACAACTGGGACTCCTGGCTAGGAACAAGATTTTATTTACCTTGGTTTCATTTTAAAAATTTAAGATTTCAGTGTTACCAATTTCATTTTTATAAACACTCAATATAATTAGAAAAAACGCGTATTTAAACACACATTCACATAAAATTTGTAATATGTAGTATTTAAAACCCATATACAGTAGAAGGTTTCTAAAGAGACTAAAAAATTTGTTGCAAAATTAAGTTAACTTATTAAGCAGGGTAAATTTTTTAGAAGGGTTTCATTGCAATCAAGAGTAAGCTGTTTATTTAATATAAAATTACAAAACAATATCACATTTTAGGTAGGTATTCAACTATTTTCTGTTGCAAATGTTCAAGTTTCTGAACAATGTAGTGTTTGTGTATTCAGTATCTTACATACAGTAAATATTTGCAAGAAAGTTTCTTAGAAAAATAATTAAGTACAGTTGTACTAATAGAATAATGTTTTTATTTTATTTTAAATTAGTTTTATGTAGTGTTTTAACTTAAATTTGTGTTATTTCTATTTTATCGCTATTCACCATATAATTTTGTCTCCGCATGGTTTATACTATACACCAGTCTTACCATCAGCTCGTAACAAATTACACCTTGACTCATTTGAACCATGCCATGTGCTTGCCACTCCTCCAGGATCCAGTAAGTAATGTAATGAGCCCAGGCAAGGTGCTGTGTTACAGGAGATTTTTGAAAATTCTTCTGCACCTGTATCCCGTTGAAGCTAAATAATGCAGCACTGACCTGCTGGCTATCTGCTGCCCACTTTGGATTATAATACTATCCATGACGTATTGCCAGGATGTTCAATGTCTACTCAACTTCAAAAAATGCAATGTCACATCTCCCTAGTGCACATTTTGCCCCTTTCAGATTTTGATAATTTTTGTTGCCTTGCCGTAACCAGCATAGACATTGTTTGGACTGACCATCAAACTGTCAGGTTACAACTAATACAAAATTGCAAAACAACATTGTATTCTGGTGCTACCCACAATCACTTTTACTTAATATTAACTATAGTCAATTTGTGGGTCCTTCACACATTTTTGAATCAAATCTTTGAAAACGGAGAGAAAATAGGTGTGTTGGTAATGCCTAGTAAGAAATAGTTGTTATGCAAAATATTATTACACTTGAATGCGGTGTGCTGTCCGTTTGGCGTAATTTTCTAGACTCTTTAGCTTTGTTCGCATGAGGTGGCAGAATATCCAGGAAGTAGAACTTGAGCAGGTTTTCAGAAAAGCTTGAAGTAACCAGAAATTGACTATATTCTGTTACTTTTGGCTTTTAAATTCTGGCAAATGTGTAGTTCTGTAATGTGCTTGCATGATTGTGCAAATAATTAAATATATGTAAATACAAAAATATATGAAATGCATATGTAAGCAATTATGGTTACATGTGTGTACACCATGGCATGCCCGCCTAAATAGCCTCTTCACTTTCATTTGGTATAAAGGACAAAGTTTGAACTTACTGTGGATGCCCATTGTCTCTTATCNCTAAATAGCCTCTTCACTTTCATTTGGTATAAAGGACAAAGTTTGAACTTACTGTGGATGCCCATTGTCTCTTATCTTACTATATACATATCGTAATCACATCTTATGATTAGTTATATTTTTATTCTGTTTTAAATTTTGTTGCCTGTTAAATACGTATATATACAATATTGTTTTGTGTATTGAAATTAGCATGCTGTTGATTGTTGTGGTGTATAACCACTGTAAAAACTAGTTTTCTGAAAGAAAAAAAGTTTGAAAATAAAGGTATGATAAGCTTTTCTGGTTTTATTTATTTTTTATGTTAATGCATTCACAGATCCTAAATGAGCATAATAAATCAAAGATATTGAACACTCTCATTTTGTGATAAGTCATTATACAGAGAGAGAGACAGAGACGAATGCGTGCGCACACACTCTCCCCCTCCCCCCTTTTGTAAATAACGTCACAGTTTCACATGGTTTACTATATTGCTATATAAAAAATATTCCTGAAGTAAAATATAAATAATTTCAGAGGACATCCCAGGTTGCAGAGGATAGTTAATACACGAGATTCTACAATTAACACAATTACCTTGTGCTGGAGGATGTTGGGGCCACAGTAGCTGAGTGGTTAGCCAGCTCGCCTCTCACCAAGGTGAACTGGGTTCAATCCCCGATTGGGTCCCTCTCGCTCGGATTTTCGCATGTGGGAATCGTGCCGGGCGATGCACCAGTTCAGCAGGTTTTCTCGGGGATCTCCTGTTTCCCCCCTATCCTTTCATTCTGGTGCTGCTTCATACCCACTTCAATCACCCTAATCTGCTCTCAAGACCTCGCTGTTAAGATCTGCCCAAATCTCTTCNGCTTCATACCCACTTCAATCACCCTAATCTGCTCTCAAGACCTCGCTGTTAAGATCTGCCCAAATCTCTTCACTCATACTTTGTGTTTTTAATTAGTTTTCAATATGTATACATGATAAAGAAACAAACAGAAAGTAACAGACATTACACAGTCAACACTCAAGTTAATTTAAGTCATAAATTCAATAAAAATGTATAAAATCCATTTTACACAACTTTTACCACAATAGTTTCCTTGGAAGTGTACTTCCCTCTCACTTCCTGAGGTTTAANCCCCCCTTTTGTAAATAACGTCACAGTTTCACATGGTTTACTATATTGCTATATAAAAAATATTCCTGAAGTAAAATATAAATAATTTCAGAGGACATCCCAGGTTGCAGAGGATAGTTAATACACGAGATTCTACAATTAACACAATTACCTTGTGCTGGAGGATGTTGGGGCCAGAGTAGCTGAGTGGTTAGCCAGCTCGCCTCTCACCAAGGTGAACTGGGTTCAATCCCCGATTGGGCCCCTCTCGTTCTGATTTTCGCATGTGGGAATCGTGCCGGGCGATGCACCAGTTCAGCAGGTTTTCTCGGGGATCTCCTGTTTCCCCCCTATCCTTTCATTCTTGTGCTGCTTCATACCCACTTCAATCACCCTAATCTGCTCTCAAGACCTCGCTGTTAAGATCTGCCCAAATCTCTTCACTCGTACTTTGTGTTTTTAATTAGTTTTCAATATGTATACATGATAAAGAAACAAACCGAAAGTAACAGACATTACACAGTCAACACTCAAGTTCATTTAAGTCATAAATTCAATAAAAATGTGTAAAATCCATTTTACACAACTTTTACCACAATAGTTTCCTTGGAAGTGTACTTCCCTCTCACTTCCTGAGGTTTAAGCAATTTGCACAAAACTAAATCTGCAGAAATGTCATCTATATCATTTGGTGGATATACAAAATAAGTGTTCTTTCCTTCTTTTCGTCTCATAAATTGCACTTTCAATGTGTTGTTCACATTATCTACCAAGATTGTGTGCGCAACATAGCGCTGTCCAGTTTGTGGACAATGAACAATGATGTAATCAACTGCCAGTTCTGCAGATTTTGTATTCAGATCAGTCACAGTGGAAGTGCTTCCATTTTCTCACACAAGTTTTACAGTGTTTGAGTAGTTCATCATCACTAGTATTTGAGAAGAGCATCGCTGTGTGTGGCAACAGCTACCTTTACACATCGAGCTTGTATTCCTACTGATGGCGAAACATGTTCCCATTTTTCTTCATACTTGGCCGCTACAACTTCAGTGTGACTATATTACAGGAACACAAAAACAATGTGTATATTCTTAGGGTTCCATTTTCCAATGTCGTGATACTGTCCAGCATTTTGGATGGTAGTATTGCCTTGCAGAACTCTTCCATGAGGGTTCCTCCAACACTGCCATGTGGACCCTTGCCATGATAAGACTCTTGATAATTCCATTCAACATTACATCCTATAATGTTTGATAAGGTACACGTATATGGCTGTCTGATGACTGCTAGACATAGTTTTAACACTACTATATAGTAGTTGATGTTTTAGCCGAAGCATGGTTCATTCTGAAATGTTGCTGTGTAGTTCTCTGCAAAATCTGTTGGAAGAATCAGCTGTGCTGGCTGTAGTGAATCCTTTTGTTTGCTGTTCCTTCCACAGTCTGCTTTTGTTATAGATCTAACGGGCGAGTTGCTACTTTAATACAGTGTATAATTAATTTATTGCTAGTGTTTTTCAACTGGATGCCCACCTTCCCATTGCCTGATATGGACTTAAACCATGATCATCATTAAATTTTCTTTGCCATTACAGTTGCAATGTCACCACATTCTTTACAGCTTCTCTTCATGCAGTTCTATATTGCATACAGTTTCCTTGAGTAGCTCTGTGTTAGTCCTTGGTTTCTCATTTGTTTTCTATGATGATGATGATGATGATGATGATGATGATGAAATCAGTAGCTGCATATTTTCACAATAGCACACGTGCGTTCACACACTTTAAAAAAAAAAAAAAATCAGAAACCAGCTTAACATGTTTTGGTCTCATTGCACAAAATGTTGATAGGCCTAATTTTACATCAGGATTCTGTTCTTGAAAAAAAAAAATGCATATACCTCTTTTAAATTATACATGAGAAACCTCTTTTGCTTGTGCTCCTTTTCCCCATTTTCACACACAGTAATAAAATCTTTCTTCCCTGGAAGAAGCAGTGAAATATCATTAGAGTCATAAAATTCTTGAACCTTTAACGTAGTTTCTTCAGTAATCGCAAAGGGAGAGGGTTTGCTTTGTTGGACTGGCTGCTATTGTACATATAGAATGATTCAATAAGTCTTCTCTCAGCAGCTGTTCTTTTTCTAGGACTTTTAGGTAAGTTTATTTGTGCTCTTTTTACCACTTTCCCACTTACAGGGAGCACACACAATAGTCGGACATAAAGTATGCGAGTTGAAAAATGATGCTTTTTGTCTTTTTCAAAACTCTTGCACCCGTTTCAGAGCTGCCTCCCTTTCTGCAGCTTTCTGTGATTTAGATTTTGGTTTACGAATTTTCCTCCTATTATTACGACATTTTTCTCATCTCTCTTGGTTTTTATCCGAGGCCTGAGTGCTGTGTATTCCCGCTTCCTCTGTGCAGCTGATTTTGGTGCTGCTTTTACCATTCTGGAAAAAACCAGACTTCAGAAAATGCGCATTCACTAGGTTTAATCTAAATTAGCTGAAAATATAATCATCTGCAGTGTAACAAGCATTACTGTGTAACATTTGTTACTATTCGATGTAATGTTTGTTACACCATTTTGATGTATAATTACAGAATTGAGAGGGCATAATTACCATCAATTGTTGGTTTATATTATGAGGGCATATAATGTAAAGTGCCTTTTCAAAATATTAAATTGTTTTCTAATAGCATCAAGAAATGTCCTTTTCCGGTAACAAATGTTATGTAACCTATAGGTTTCTTTAACAGTAAATATCTCTTTTTCCAGTTTATCAATTACTCTAATTAATTGTACATATGAGTATTAAAAAAGTTAGTTTCAACACTAAAGAAACATTTGGTTTTATAACATCAGGTTTTACAGGCATAATAGGATATTACCAAAGTACTAGTATTAACCTTGTCAACTCTGCTGCGTCCATCTTGTACTTTGCATGTTGGGAACAAACACATGCTGGTTCTATATTGCCAAAACCAGCTTATATCTAGGGTCGGCGCGAAAAAGCACATAATTCCAAAATTTGTATTGTATTCAATAATAAGTCAAATACACAGTCAAATGTATGCTGTGGCAAAAGCATGTAAATTAATTTTTCTTTTGTGTTCCTAGATGCACATTTTGGTTACTGGCATCGGCAAAAGTATTTTTTAGTTCTTGCAGGAAAGTATATTAACCTGTGTAGTAAAATATAGTTTTTAACTTATGTGCTTTTCCCTGCTGACCCTAGATATAAAGGCTTGTAATTGAGAATGTTTTGGTGTGCAAATACAATTACTTCTTTTATGTATAACATTTTTTTCATTCTGTCCCTCTTTTCATGGAATGACCCTTTCTCTCTCTTTCTGTGTGTGCATGCGCTTTTCTATTGATAATGTGTGTAGTAGCTCAAATAATTAAGTTTAATGTTGTAACTAAGATTTGAAAGCCTCAACAATTTTACATTTCATGTTATTAAATTTTAACGAAAAATTCATTTGGAAGTTATCAAGCAAATTTTGTAGTTCTACAATTCTATAAGCTATTCACAGTTAAATAAGCACTTTTATATCAATCTTTAAATAAAAAAAATCTGCCAGTAACAGCAAGCACGTGTAACATAAACAGTGACTGCAATACTCACTGTAAAGATGGCAGCAAATTAGTAGTAGTAGTAATAATTCCAGGTCTTAACCCCTAGTCATAACATTAAAAAGTTAATAGCATCTGAAGTTCAGCAGTTTCATGTTTCCTTAATGCACATATGGATAAAAATTGACTTAATAGTAACACGTTTATTTTCACTAACAATTTCGTTTCAGTCAGTTGATATATCATTTTTATTTAATTTATTTATTTTACATCCATTTGACTTTTTATTTATTTATTTTACATCCATTTGACTGTACAAAGAAATACAGTAGTGGATAGGTCAGGAAATATAAATACAATTATTACATACAATACAACTAATACATTCAAGTTATCAACTACAAATTTTTTTTAAAACCCTCTCTCATTTCCATATTTATGGTCTCTATTCAGTGAATCTAAGTGGCACTTTTCTTTTAGTGGAAAAATAATAAACAACCTTATTACATATATTTAATATTTATTGAGGCAACAAAAACCTTAGTGTATCCCCTAAAATTGTATTTTATTGTAGGCTACTTAACCCCTTACTGCCCAGCAATATTAAAATTCTTCAGAAAAATATTTAATGGTGTTTTATCTATATTTAGCTACTAATTGATCTACATGAATTTTTTTGAAATAGTANCTTCAGAAAAATATTTAATGGTGTTTTATCTATATTTAGCTACTAATTGATCTACATGAATTTTTTTGAAATAGTACATATGTGATATTTAAGTTTGTATCACCTATGATGCATTGGGCATTGAATGCATATTTTACACTGTTTTAANTAGTACATATGTGATATTTAAGTTTGTATCACCTATGATGCATTGGGCATTGAATGCATATTTTACACTGTTTTAAGGTTTCTATAATTTTTAACAGTGAAAAACACAAATTTACTGAACACTTTGTACATACATCATTTGATAAATTTCATTACATAAATCATGACCGATATTGAGAATAAAGTGGCTATATGCAGCAGCAACTGAGAAAAAAGTTGTAGAAACCACTGCATTGTTCCATTAGATTTTTTGGGAATTAAGTTTACACATGTGGAAGCATTGCAAAATACCATTATAATTCTCATATTTAATTTTCATAGTTAATTCAAATGAATTGGTCAAAAAGCTCATAACTATATGATACTGTATACGAGTACTAACATAACTTAATGCAGATTATTTATCTTTATATAAAGCTAACAAATTTATAGTCACTTACATTGTTAAAACCTACATTTTTACAAGTGGAATTGCACAAAACAGTTTCGTCCCTGTGAAAAAACAAATTTACTAAACACTAGGTACATACAACACTTGACAAATTTTTACATGCTGGATATTGACATCTTTGCCTTTTCCCAGAGACAAATGGCCAGTGTCAAAGTTTGGAATTGTGCTGCTGGGCCCCTCTTCTTTTTATCACAAAACGTTTTGTCAACCTCGTTTGCCAGATGGTGATAGTCTTCAAGTCCTTCCCTTCATTGCAAAGTAATTCAGCCACATCCGCCTTGAATTATAATAGGTCTGGTACTAGTTTCTTGTCAATCCCATGTGCATCACAGTCTGCAGTACAACCACCATGATGTTACAATAACTAAATCCACAAAGTGAAAGAAAACCCTTNCCATGTGCATCACAGTCTGCAGTACAACCACCATGATGTTACAATAACTAAATCCACAAAGTGAAAGAAAACCCTTGAGTAATAATTCTTTGACCTAATTCTAATGCTGGAATATGCCATAAGGGAATCCAAAAGATCCACACCACCCATGAACTGGTTGTAGGTTTTCACGAGTCTTGGGCTAGGAACTCTTATTGCACCATGTAATTTTGCATCATAGCGAGTGATCATCTCCACAGGTTCAGCAGAATCAATTGTTGCAACCAGAGTAATTGCTCTGTTATCGAACAACTTGACAGCTCTCAGATTGATTCCATCAATTGTTCTCTCTTTCTCCTCAAAACTTCCTTGGCTTCTTTTCTTCATCTCATTAGGAGCAAATGTAAGTCCACAAAGTATATTCAACCAAATTGTTCATAGTGCTCCGTAATTCTGGTTATTTGTTACTATCTGAGTCAAACAACACAACATTTGAGTTTTCACCTAAATCTGGAAGATTGGACACAGGTGAAATTTTATCTGAGTAAATTTTAAAATCATGTAAAATTCCACGTGGTCACACAGAGCAAATAGTTTGTACCCCCACTTATGTGACTTGGGAGTTAACGCGTGTTGGCTTGGTGGTGTTGGGTTAATGGAAGTTTTAAAAGGGGCGGTGAAAACATTGTTGGGTGGGTTTGTAGTTGGATACCCGACTAGGCGCCAGACACCGTCGGCAGGTGGTGTCGATTGCTGCTGCTGATGATGATCTTAGAGTACGGCGGGCAGTTCGCCCGGACGTATGCAGTCCCTCGATGAAATTGTTGGATGAGCCCCTCTGGACCAGAAAACCATGCGTTTCCTACGCCTGATAATTACGTCGGAATGAAGTGGGCATATTCAGGCTGACCCTCACGCCTTTTATTGATAAAAGCTCGTTGTTGAGCATGCTGGTTATTAAGGTAGATTACTTGAAATTACGGTCAAAGCAGGTTGTAGGGGACCCGGAACCCGAAACGCCCGAAGGCAGTGCTTGAAATGAAAAACACGATGTCTGAAAACTTGCATGTAATTACTCTTGCACAGTAACAGATCACTCAATGTGAACAATTTAACACAGGTTCTGGCCTGCGGCCGCTAGATAAGTAAAACTGCGAAAGTACACAGGTGTGCCCAACAATGAATTACTGGTGTGTTAAGCTTCCTCGGGTGATGCTATTCCCGGGGAAGAAGGGGTGGCGTCTCCGGGTGCAGAAAAGAACAAGCCTCAGTAAGTTACATCAGACTATTGCAGCTAAAGATGATTGGCGCGAAAACGTGAAAGCACCCGCGACGTGGCGCGTGCCGACACCTTGAGACACTCAACGGCGACTGACTGGCGAGCTCGAGAGGCGCGGACTATGACGGCACGCGGCTCTCCCTACACTACATTCTGTTGAACTAAAAACTTGTACAACTAAGTGGACATGAACCCTTGCATAAAACATGAATAAATATTTACGTAATATTACACAGCGCATGAACAAGTACAATTTAAATGGCGGTAAAATGACTGGTGAAAAATACGTAGATTTTCAAATAAACATAATTAAAGCACTGAAACGCTTAAAGTGGCGCATTTATTTTGATTTTAATTATTTAATCTTAAATTGCCCTATAATTAACGAGTTCCGCATAACGCACCATCGATCGCCCTGGGGGTGGGGGCGGTATGAAGTTGCGCGGCACTACTCTGCACAGAGGGCACACTGGTGTCGGTTGATGCGGTGGACGCGCGGCGTGGCAAACGATCTGGAAGGCAGGATGCTGTCCTGCGTCAGAGAGTACTGCTTCAATGTGCTTTTACCTTTGATGGGTATAATTTGCTCATCAACACAGAGTTGTTGGTCTGTGTCCCCAGGTGGCTGATAGGGGATCCCCAGTGGCTGGGAATATTAAAATACCAGCCCGCGGACCAACTGGCCGGTGCGCAAGCGCCGTCGTCGTGGACGTCGGGAATCTGGGTAACTCAGTACGAGATGGCGAAGCGCATCGAGCATGAAGCAGCCCAAGGCGGGGGAGGAGAGATCTCGAGATGCTGAAACATGCGAAGTGTAGTGAACCTCACTGCTGGATTCTGCGGGCTGCTGATTACGGATGCGGGAATGCATCGGACCTTGGAAGCATCACTGACGTCAGTCTTCAGCCTGGGCCAGCGGTTAGCCACCACCACTGGTATAAAAAAAAAAGCTCACCCAAGACAGACAGACTATTTTGGATGATGGGGAGAGGGTGGCTCCATGGCAACAACTCCCCCCCTTCACCCACTGCATGAAAATCCTGCTGTTATGTCGGAAGAGCGAAGATGGAGTAGGTGCCATGATTTAGCTGCCCAGTTTTCCGAAGCACTCGACGAGAAGCAGGGGGAGGGAGCCTGCATTCAATAGGCAACATGCAAATTTCGCAAATATGGTTGAAAATAATACGAACACATTTGTATATGCGTATGAAAATAAAAATGTGCCGTTTGTTGCATAAAAATTAGTTTTGACAAAGTTATTTTAGTATTAAAACAGTAACTTTCGCGGCCGCTGTCACGTGAATGCGGAACGCTCTCTCATTGGTCTGACGTCACTAGTCATACGCCGGCGGCCGGCCCCGGCACGTTGCAAACACGCAGCATTAAAATGGAAGGCAACTTTGTGAAAGCGCAGTATGACAATCTGCCACGAGTATATACCGATATGGTACTTTATTACTTCAATTCCCATTATTTTGTGGAACCTGGAATAAGAGGTGTAAAATTACAAAGGTAAGAACGTGTCTCATATCGTACAGTCGTGCTCTTCAAATCCACAGTAGGCCTACATCACATGTTAAAACTTATTTGTTTGTACGTTTTATTGATGTAGTACGTGTTATTATCATCATCTGTGCTTATGATTACGATTGCTAAGATCAAAAGTTGGAAATTTAAATATGGAATAGGTATTACAATACCAAGAATAACAAAATTGTAATGAAGGCGACTGCGTACTGTGTTGTCACGCGCCGTGCTTGATGTCTGTGATAAATTTAACTACATTATTTAAGAAATAAACTGTAATGTTGAGAAAGAAAGTTACACATATTTCCGAATTANTGTGATAAATTTAACTACATTATTTAAGAAATAAACTGTAATGTTGAGAAAGAAAGTTACACATATTTCCGAATTATAAACCACGTTTCAGTATTCATAATACACTTCTTTCGCATTAGAAATGTCAGATAACTAGCAGCATGGTCACAGTAGGCCTAAAACTAGCACGCTATAATAGTCACTACCCGACACCGCTCGACTCTTAGAGTAACTGCGGGCAGAACGCCGCGCTGCTGGCCGGCAAACCTGTATTTTTCCGCGTTCCACCACGTTTCTAAACACTATATATTTGAGGACTCAAATATAGTGTTAAGAAACGAAAAAAATATTAAAAATAATAACTTGCTTATCTAATTGTTTCGTATGTTTTGTTTATCTAACATATCTTTTATTATTCTGATGTCACGATAGCTGTGTCTACACTTTCTTTTTAAAATGTAAGAACTGTACAAATAAGCTGAAAATATAGACATGGTACTTTGAGAAACACCTAATACCTGGGATGGTGTTAAATACAGCGAAGGAAATCTATAACAAAAGCTTTAGAATTTGTTTTATTCCTCGAAAGCTGTTTTTTTTCTGTTTATTAAAAGGAAAAGGTTATAAAAGTAACAGTTTACTTGGGTAAAATGCTTAGACCTATTTAGTGTCAATTTTGTGGACCTAGTCTCGTAATTTTTTTTGTAACGTCCATCTTAGTAACTTAGAAAAAAGGCAAAGGGCAAATATGAAAGTATGATCATCTTTTATAAATATTTCTAAAACATGCATTTTAGTGTTTTGAAGGTATAAATTAAGTTTAACTTAAAATTGTTAGACTTTTATGAAAGCTAACTAGAGACAAATCAAAACAACTTAAGTTTATTAGAAATTGTTATGTTTGAAAAATACCGTATAATATAAACCAAACTTTTTGCAAGAGGGACTCTGAGACCCACCCAAATAATTTTATGTTTAATTAGCATGGCTTAACATCGTGACATGTTATTATTTAGGCATGCAATGTGAATATAGCCTAAATATGATAGCTGTGCTCTTGAAACGAATGTTAGAAGTTATATTAAATTAATAAAAAAAAACCAAATTCTGTCTGTTAGGCCTAACTTGAAATGTATAATCACACAAAATGTAAAATTTACATTCTGTGGCTAAATTTTTTGTAAACATATTTATATGCCATTATTATTATGAAATACGTTAACATATTTTTTAATGCTCGCGTCTACATCACATACGAATTACTAAACACGTTGTGGTGTGTATTAAACAATACCATAGTACCGTAGTGTAGGTTAGGTCAGATGTAAATAGCAGACATTCAGAAGCCCAGTGTCAAAACTACCTATGTACATAAGAGATAGGTACACAGACACGTTAAATATAATTACGTACGTCAACATGGCCTTCGCAAACAAAACGAACTGAATTTGACGAAACATCTTCAATGTCTTATCTAACTGCGTTAAACCATGTCTTCCTGTTTGTTTCGTTTTTTGAAACTAACAAATATTTTATAAGGTGTTTTGCGAGATGTACTAGTACACTGCGGTACAATAAACCATTTCGATGATTTTGGTATACTTGACTGTTTATTTTCTTTTTCCATTACTTCAAACAATTTCTGTTTAACAAAGTACGCATCACCACTGAAGTAAACAAACGCGGCGGTCGAGGTTGTATTTGACATGTGACGTCACGGAGTGAGCAGGCGCGTTTTGGCGGGCGTTTCAAACGTAAAATTTTCATTCCGCCATAACTTCTTCAAAACTAATTTTTTAAATCGTGATACTTTGTAAATACATTTCTAACACATAAATTATTGAAAACCAAGTGCCAGCAAAAAATGTGCATGCTGCCTATTGCTGCTGTCAAAATTGCTGTACTGGTTCGTCAGCACATGAATACTGGCAACAGTACAACCTCAAGCGCGCCTGCGTCCACAAGCCCCGCCCCCTCTCTTCGAGCACTTATAATTCACATTAAAGAGCATGGTTATACACACACCCTCTACTTCCTGTAGCATTTAAGTAATGCAAGAACAAGTTTTGAACTTATTTCCTGCTGTGAGGGGTTTTTACGGTGCCTATGCTGGTTTACCCTCCCTTTTCTAAGCTATAGGTATACTCAGGGATGCAGTAATGGCCCTAATCGGTGACCATGGCTGCCCAATCCCTCTCTGCTGCAATGCACGCCTCCTTTGCATGCCTTCCTTTCATTTTAGGCGTATGGAGCCTAGCCCTGAGATGCAATTAGCTCCCGTCCCTACCTCGGATGCACACGTAATACTTAGCAATAGGGTAAGCCAGGAGAAAAATCGGCCCGGGTGGGGACTCTCAATCACTTCTCTCCGACGAACTTCAAGTCTTCCAGCCGATGTCTTCGCCTTCGTCATCACTGTCTTCGCCTTCGTCATCACAATCGTCGTTAGCTCGGCCGACGTTTCTTACGGTGGGTCATGGCATACAATAGCTGTTGTGATTTTTGCTGGTAAGTGTTATTTTGTGGCTAGATTGACGGTAGGACTAGCTGCTTGCGGTGGTGTCATGATCTATATTTTGTTTGGTGGCCGTTCAGAATTCTGGTTTTGATTTAACGTAATGTACCGCTGTAGACTGTCTTTTTCCTATCGTTCTCCATGTGCTGTTTTTGTTGATGGTTTTGCTGAGCCTTACGGAAGGCGTACGTGCACTACTGTTGTAGTTCTTTAATTGTAGTTAAGTAGGCCTGGTATTGTTTTTGTTGGCACCGCCTAGATATTTGTACTTTTGCTCGGGCCACGCCATGCCTCTTCAATATTATGGTTTTCATGATGCTTTTTCTGTTAGATATGACTTTTAACGTGTACTTTATTGGTGCCGACTATTTTGTGATACAATCTGTACCTGATTTTTTCGTTGTCAATTATACTGTTTATAATAATAATAATTTTGTGGTAATTTTATTTGAAACACGCCAACATTGACTCGCGCCGCACGCTTAAAGCTTGATGCAAGATCTAATACGTCTTTGCTATCAATTGAAAAAGAAATGATAAAAAATGTAGTGATTGAAAGGTTTGTAATTATGAAAAGTCACCGTAATGATTTTTTCAAGAAGTAAAACAAACAAAATGAAATTACTTTTGAAAGTGTATCTCTAAACAGTTTCGCTTCTGATATTCGTAACGTTAAAAAATTTCTCACAGTAACAATAGATTCATGATTAAATTACTAAACTGTAATCTACCTCTCCTCGATTACTTTATTAATTTATTAAATTGTGTATTTTTTTTTCGGGGTCTATAAAATGCGATACTGTAAACATTTTATCCGAATTCCAAGAAAAATAAAAAACAAATATTTTTGATTCCAGTATATGAATTATAAAACTGCAATAGAAATATTATACTAACATGAACATCACCCGACGCTGCAACGTATCATACAAGCATAATTTCTTCTGAAACAAGACTATGAATATAAAGTAAACTGTAAGTAAATGTAACTTTGAGTGTTGTGTGCATGCTGTACAGCAGGGGGTGGACACGCTATAGGACACGGCTGAACGCATTTTCCAATCGCTATACACTAAACCAAACCTTATGGACTAAAACGTTTACAGTGAACTATAAAACTTTTGATTAAATCTTTGCTTACATAAAAAAATCTTAATTTTAAACATGGTTTATTATAATTTTATGCAAGAAAATTGGTTCATTATTATTAGTTATCCCTTGAACTATTTTTCATACACTTTGTTGTGCATTTCACGATTTTCAGAGTAGTATTCATGACATACATAAAAATGGCGTGGCTTGGCTTCAGGAAGTGTGTTAAGGATTGAATCTGTGAGTAAATAATTCATTTACTCCAGTATTCGTGTTAAATAATGTGGGTCAGTATGACGTAGACAACTCCTGTGTGGTCTGGCACGGCCACTGTCATCACGTCATCGACTCACAGTCGCTGCACCAGTGAGGCCCGCGGAACACGCACGTCGTGCGTCCCGATGCGTGTCCGCATAGTTCACTTGGGAACGGATTATGACCCGATACCGAGTGATCCAACCGAGTGCCTGTGGTGTCCCTAGAGAGATCTGTGTAATTANGTCATCGACTCACAGTCGCTGCACCAGTGAGGCCCGCGGAACACGCACGTCGTGCGTCCCGATGCGTGTCCGCATAGTTCACTTGGGAACGGATTATGACCCGATACCGAGTGATCCAACCGAGTGCCTGTGGTGNCTCACAGTCGCTGCACCAGTGAGGCCCGCGGAACACGCACGTCGTGCGTCCCGATGCGTGTCCGCATAGTTCACTTGGGAACGGATTATGACCCGATACCGAGTGATCCAACCGAGTGCCTGTGGTGTCCCTAGAGAGATCTGTGTAATTAGGATAGGAATAAAGTGTTAGAATGTGTATTAAATAACATTAGAATTTATCGCCCACGGGCAAATGTTCGTGAAATTCGCCCTTAGGGGATTGCGAAGTAATCGCAGAATAAATGCATGCCACGTGCACATTTAATAACGTGTGTAAGACTAGGGTATTTGAAGTGTTATATATAATTTTCCGAGTGTAATTGTGTCTAATCAAGCCAATTAGTGACTTGGGAAATAATTAGTCTTTCTTTCAACCTGACCGTTCTGGTCGAAGAGTGCCCCAAAACTTAACAGATCTAAATTTCCCACATGCTCTGCAAGGCCTGACAATCATGTTTCGTATTTAAATTTGTGCTTAATTAAGAACTATTAACTCTGTACAGGATTAAGAAAACTCACTCAGAACGTTTCAGTGTTTTATGTGTATATGTTTCAAGTTCTATGTTATAAACTTCATTTCATATAAGTTGGCCAGATTCTGACAGTCAGTGAGTGGCAATCTGACGTATTCTAAACAAACAACATGCCATTTACAAAATCCTGTATCAACTGATGCACGAACGAACAAAAGTTAATTTTACGTTGGCTATTCTGAGTGCACTGCTGACGCACATTATACAAACCGAAAATACGCGATAACAAACAGTTCCTAGATTAATTAATACATTTTATTTTACGTGGTCATAAAACAACGGTTTTTAGTGTTAAAAAAAACTCAGTGCTAAAGTAGAAATGTATAGGTGTTCAATATGAAATGCACATTAAAACGATTCATATCTAAATGAAACACAACTTTCAAAACCTTTTTTCACATCTTATCTCCCCTCTTCCCCATGCTTTCCATACACGCTTTATATTATTTCCAAAAGCATACAGAAATATTGCACAATATTGTTGAATTATTTTTGCTAATAATTTTACGAATATATATTTCAAATTCGTTTGTTGTGAGCCAGTAATAGAACAGTAAACTTTACAAAGGCGTGACCTAGTGANACTCACTCAGAACGTTTCAGTGTTTTATGTGTATATGTTTCAAGTTCTATGTTATAAACTTCATTTCATATAAGTAGGCCAGATTCTGACAGTCAGTGAGTGGCAATCTGACGTATTCGAAACAAACAACATGCCATTTACAAAATCCTGTATCAACTGATGCACGAACGAACAAAAGTTAATTTTACGTTGGCTATTCTGAGTGCACTGCTGACGCACATTATACAAACCGAAAATACGCGATAACAAACAGTTCCTAGATTAATTAATACATTTTATTTTACGTGGTCATAAAACAACGGTTTTTAGTGTTAAAAAAAACTCAGTGCTAAAGTAGAAATGTATAGGTGTTCAATATGAAATGAACATTAAAACGATTCATATCTAAATGAAACACAACTTTCAAAACCTTTTTTCACATCTTATCTCCCCTCTTCCCCATGCTTTCCATACACGCTTTATATTATTTCCAAAAGCATACAGAATTATTTTTGCTAATAATTTGACGAATATATATTTCAAATTCGTTTGTTGTGAGCCAGTAATAGAACAGTAAACTTTACAAAGGCGTGACCTAGTGAGCAAAATAAGAAGCTCAGATTTCGCTCCGGACAGGATGTGCCCGCTACCTATCATAGTTTTCCTGAAGCATTACCAGTCACAAAAAAAAAAAAAACCGTTCCGCATGTGACATATATACATTTACGAACATATACCAATAGTTTTACTTTTCACGAGTTCTGCATAATTTTTAAAGTAACTTATATTTCGTGTACAGCGTTTACGAACGACTCTACACACGCCCTCCAACACCGTTTAGAGGCCTCTCTCGCCGCCTGCCGCGCCACCCAAGTAGTTCACCAATTGCCGCACGAAGCAGCACCTCCTGGACGCGCTGACTCGTCGCATCAAAGCCTTCACTTGACGCACCAGTTGATGGTGAATGGATACATAAACGAAAAGTAAACATTGGTGCGGCGATCATCAACTGTCAAGAATGTGGCCTTCATATATGTACTGTACCTGTTTTGTTCCACGAAAATTTGAAACTATTTTTGCTCTTCTGTGATAATATGTATAGTTATTATTTATTTACATTTTTTTAATGTAAGCCAATGCCACGTCATTTTTCAAAGCGCAAATACATATAAAATGTTACGGCAAACCACACGATGAAAACATCCCAACGAAGTCCAGAATTTGTTGAAATTAATTATGTTGTTTAAAATATAAAAAGGACCGGTAATGTAAAAAATCATTACTCTGAAAACATTGCAACTAAAATAAAGACAATTTTAGCTTCCAGAGCTAGAAAAAAGCAGCAGGTATGCCACCCTTTGCTTTCAAATAACAAATTTCCCAACTATTTTTCAACAAAATTTGTTTGCTATATGTACTTGAAATGCAAGTAAATGGCTAAGCGTTCTGTGTAAATGAGTTATGAATAGTTATAATTATTACAAGTGGGTTTAACTGGGCGTAAATTGAATTTTAAAGGAGCAGTGAATTCGATTTTGTGTTTGTCAAGTTTGCGTTTTCTNTGAATTCGATTTTGTGTTTGTCAAGTTTGCGTTTTCTTATAGCGATTGCGACAAAAAAAAACCTGTACATTAGATAACATTGAGTGTCCACTCTGTGCTAGTACTTTATTTAGTCTGTGCTGTAGAGCNAAAAAAAAACCTGTACATTAGATAACATTGAGTGTCCACTCTGTGCTAGTACTTTATTTAGTCTGTGCTGTAGAGCTTATTTGGACTGGATATTGTTGGTGTGTGTGTACTGTGACGTCATATCTAGACAGTACGTCTCCTAACTGCTGCTGGAATGATGGCAGGTGGGAGTGCTGAATATGTGTGTCGAGAAGAAGCAAGTTTGTCCACGTTTAGATGAGTTATTTTGGATAGTATTTTACGTAAATATAAATATGAATAAGTTTATGATTTCAAATGTTTTTAGGTCAAATTAATAATAATGTACAGTTATATCATAAAAATACAAATTGAATAATTAAACATTCTTCTAAAACAGATTAAAAATACCCGAGCTACTTTTTAAAAATGTCAAATTTAACCGTGCACAGATTATTTCAATTTTCCCGCTGAATGTTTATGTTCCATTGAAGGTTGAAATTAAGTATTAGAAACAATACAACTGTTTTTGTTGCCAATATTATAGCATAAAAAATATTTGATGTAATGTAGTGTGGACAAATGATTTAATGGCAATAATTTAAGGAATTTATTTAAAGGTTATACCTTCATGCTAAAAAATTCAGAGTGCTTGCCAATTGAACACGAGATGATTTTGCCGAAAAATATACCTAAATATCACTATTTCTAACTTTTAGAACAAAAAATTTTTACGGGGGCGAACCCCCCGGACCTCCTTACAAGTTTCTGGAAATATGAATTAATGTGGCACTGAGCCAGCTGGGGTACCGAACGGCACTGATTCCAGACACAACATTTACACAGGTAATGAAATCTGTACACAATCTACATGGTACGTAAATATATATTTCTGTCTTTCAACATGCATGTGACAATTTGAACATCACTTGCAGTTACTATCCCTTATTAAATTACTACAATTTATTACGTACATTGTTTCCGATTTATGAAACAACATTTGCATACATTACACCACTTTTTCTTACCTATGCATATATCAAAATCTAGTTTAGCTGAAGCTCTACACTGAGTCATCGGATAGTTTGTTGCTCTTGCCCGGAATTTTTTANTATATCAAAATCTAGTTTAGCTGAAGCTCTACACTGAGTCATCGGATAGTTTGTTGCTCTTGCCCGGAATTTTTTATAGAGAGTACGTCTTGGGCCTGATGGCGCTTTTATACTATCTCACTTAAACGAGCTCTTTGGGAGCATGGGAAAAAATGTGACTACCACTTCTTCACATTGCCTTAATTTGGAGTTCTGTCAAGTTCACGAACTATGGGCAGCAACACACTTTTCATTCTTTCTTGCCTGGAGAGTTGGCAGGTGCTGTAAGAGAGCCAGTTTTTTTTTAAAAATAACACCACTTGTACTTTCTTTAACAACAGTTGTAGATTTGGCCTAGCGCGAGAGAGTCACAAATTAATCATAGTTTTAATGAGTTATCTAACTATTTCATGAGTATTTATAAACGCATTTAAAGCAGAGAACATTCAGGACCATTTACAAAAAACCATAAAATATTTTACTAAAATTTTGTACGCTTATTTATTTCATAAATAAAATTACATTAATACCGTTTTATCAGCAAATGCTCAGAATTCGGTTTTCACTGGAGCTATAGTTTTTATATTTGATACGCCAAGATTACACATACATGAAGGTATTATCAATAGCTACTACCACTACTACACCACCGCGGTCCCTGTTTCGTGGACTGCCGCACCAGTTCCATCGCTCCCGCTGGTTCCCAAAGAGTGGCGAAGGCTTGATTTATGCGTTGTTCGAGTGTCTACAGATTAGGCACAGAGTCAGCAAACACGACACCTTTCAGGTGTCCCCACAAGTAGAAGTCAAGGTGGTTAAGGTCAGGTGACCGGGCGGGCCATGCAAATGGCCCTCTTAGTCCATCTATCTGCTGGGTAGAGACATGGTGAGGTATCGGCGAACTGTGATTCGGAAGTAGGCAGGAGCTCCATCATGCACCAACCAGATAACCCGCCGTACCACCAATGGCACATCCTCCAGTATTAGAGGCAGAGTGTTCTGCGGAAAATCCAGATACTTAGGTGCCATGAGAGAATGACTGTCCCAAGAAGGTGATCGTGATTAATCCGCGCTTAAAAATTGATGCAAAATCGTTCCTGATGGGACGATTCATCGATCCAATGGGGACGTTTTGTATCACACGTATGACAGTTGTGGAGATTTATGATGTCATCCCTACCAAAAATTTCCTCATCTAAGAAGAGGCTAGACCAGTGGTTCCCAACCTGGGGGCGATCGCCCCCCGGTGGGCGATTTGGGTTCTAAGGGGGGCGATATANTATATCAAAATCTAGTTTAGCTGAAGCTCTACACTGAGTCATCGGATAGTTTGTTGCTCTTGCCCGGAATTTTTTTATAGAGAGTACGTCTTGGGCCTGATGGCGCTTTTATACTATCTCACTTAAACGAGCTCTTTGGGAGTATGGGAAAAAAATGTGACTACCACTTCTTCACATTGCCTTAATTTGGAGTTCTGTCAAGTTCACGAACTATGGGCAGCAACACACTTTTCATTCTTTCTTGCCTGGAGAGTTGGCAGGTGCTGTAAGAGAGCCTGTTTTTTTTTTTAATAACACCATTTGTACTTTCTTTAACAACAGTTGTAGATTTGGCCTAGCGCGAGAGAGTCACAAATTAATCATTGTTTTAATGAGCTATCTAACTATTTCATGAGTATTTATAAACGCATTTAAAGCAGAGAACATTCAGGACCATTTACAAAAAACCATAAAATATTTTACTAAAATTTTGTACGCTTATTTATTTCATAAATAAGANAGCAGAGAACATTCAGGACCATTTACAAAAAACCATAAAATATTTTACTAAAATTTTGTACGCTTATTTATTTCATAAATAAAATTACATTAATACCGTTTTATCAGCAAATGCTCAGAATTCGGTTTTCACTGGAGCTATAGTTTTTATATTTGATACGCCAAGATTACACATACATGAAGGTATTATCAATAGCTACTACCACTACTACACCACCGCGGTCCCTGTTTCGTGGACTGCCGCACCAGTTCCATCGCTCCCGCTGGTTCCCAAAGAGTGGCGAAGGCTTGATTTATGCGTTGTTCGAGTGTCTACAGATTAGGCACAAAGTCAGCAAACACGACACCTTTCAGGTGTCCCCACAAGTAGAAGTAAAGGTGGTTAAGATCGGGTGACCGGGCGGGCCATGCAAATGGCCCTCCTAGTCCATCTATCTGCTGGGTAGAGACATGGTGAGGTATCGGCGAACTGTGATTCGGAAGTAGGCAGGAGCTCCATCATGCACCAACCAGATAACCCGCCGTACCACCAATGGCACATCCTCCAGTATGAGAGGCAGAGTGTTCTGCGGAAAATTCAGATACTTAGGTGCCATGAGAGAATAACTGTCCCAAGAAGGTGATCGTGAATAATCCGCGCTTAAAAATTGATGCAAAATCGTTCCTGATGGGAAGATTCATCGATCCAATGGGGACTTTTTGTATCACACGTATGACAGTTGTGGAGATTTATGATGCCATCGCTACCAAAAATTTCCTCATCTAAGAAGAGGATAGACAATAAAAATCCCACGATGGTCGTTGCCTGTTGCAAAAACCAGCGACAAAACTGTTGGAGGAAAGTCCGCATNTAGACAATAAAAATCCCACGATGGTCGTTGCCTGTTGCAAAAACCAGCGACAAAACTGTTGGAGGAAAGTCCGCATGCAATAATCCCTGTACATGTTGTAGGCGGTAGGGATAGTAGTGTCTGTCGTGTAGGATACACAGCACGGTCCTTTGATTTACACCATGCCAGCGAACCACCTGTTTGGTGCTTTTACTAAGCAAAACATATTCTTCCTTGTCTGGTGCACAAACATGGCGCACACGCCTTCCATTGGCCACCTGTGCCATCAAAGGACCTCGTTTTACACAAACTCCGAATTACAGCTGCGAAAAAACTTACGGATCGGGTTCTGTCTTACAGACACATCCCCGCGAACTTTAAGACAATNATTTACACCATGCCAGCGAACCACCTGTTTGGTGCTTTAACTAAGCAAAACATATTCTTCCTTGTCTGGTGCACAAACATGGCGCACACGCCTTCAGTGGCCACCTGTGCCATCAAAGGACCTCGTTTTACACAAGCTCCGAATTACAGCTGCGAAAAAACTTACGGATCGGGTTCTGTCTTACAGACACATCCCCGCGAACTTTAGACAATTTACATTTGTCTGGCCGTAGGTGAAGAATATCATGGCAGGTTCCCGGTATGAATAATGGGCCATTTTAACTGAACTACACAAAACACGTCCACTCACTAACAAAACTGCTACAAGACTGTGCATAAACATGATGTGTGTGATACGGGCGGTGCTTCGCGTGGCGACCAGTGGTGCCACCTCCTTACTGACAATTCTACCTTTTCTACATGCCTCCAATCTTTCATGCTTCTCTTCTTTGTTATACTATTCAACCCGTGTCCAGTTGCTACAATTACATTGTATCTATACATTTGACATCGTTTCTGTAAATTTCCGGTCATATGTTGATATGGATTTTTGTATGTTTCCCTTTCAGGAACCCCTTCCTGAAATTTTGTTCCGACTCTTCGGCCTGTCCTGTGTGTCACAGTTTTTTTAAATTATTAAATTTATTTTGACAGAACAAATGTGCTGTAGTTGGAAGTACAACTGGTTCGCTCTTAAATGAAAAAATTCTGTAAGCCTTTCTTCAAGGTTTCATTTGACTACCCATTGTCTGTAATTCCGCCACTCACAAGCCGATAATATCTAGTATCTATTCGTCAATAAAGTCTCACTGGAGTTGTTAAAAAATTAAATATTTCAACGCTATGGGAGAGCTTTTCTGATTTATTTCGGTGTAAAAAATGAAATTTCAGCAGAATACATAGTACACTTAAATTACCAAACTAAGAAAATTGACAATTTATCTTTAAATGCTCTAAATATGGCATTAGTGTTTTTTAAAACTTTATAGTCATGGGACGGAATAGTTTTTGACTACTTACTTCAGAAGTATTCTACTGAGCATGAATCAGTTGAAGTGCTACACAGCATGACCCATGCAAATCAGTTGTTCACTAAGCAAGCCTGCCAGCTCTCCGAGCCTACACTCTCCATGTTCCCAGCTGCTGCATACACTACACTTGCTCGCTCTTCTTAGAGGCACCCACTGCAGTCCGTGCAATGTCGCCTTCCCCAGAGCCGAAGGAAACGGCCCGTTCCTTGCCGCCATTCCGCAGCACCTGCTGCAGCCGCTGTTTGTCCAGCCCTCGGTACTGCAGCTTTTGCTCCATCGACGACAAGCTCCTCTGCTGATCCTGCCACATGCATTATCGCTCTTTCAGCAACAGCCACTACTACAACATCCACTACTTCTACAGCCAGTGGTACTGCAGCTCATGCTGTATCACCAACAATATATTCAGCTGGCACTACGAGAAGGCACACTACTCTCTCAGCAACAACTACTACCACTACAACCTCCACCACTTATACAGACGGTGACCATGTAGCTTCTGCTTTATCATTGACAACACATTCAGCTGATATTATGAGAAGGCATACCACTCCCAAAAACAACCATTACCACTACAAATGCCATTGCTTCTGTAGCCAGCGGTACTGCAGATTGTGCTTTATTACTGACAAGATCTTCAGCGGTCACAACAAGGAGGCATATCACTGTCCCAAAAACCACAACAAAAACAGTAAATTATTCCACAGTTAGTGGTACTTCTGCTTTTGCTCCATCGCCGACAAACTCTTCTGCTACTCCTGAAATAGGCATCAACACTATGTAAGCAACAACTACTATCTCTAGAAGAGCCACATCTTCTACATAAAGTGATAGTGCAGCTTGTGCTCCATCACCAACAAATCTTTCGCTGTCACTACGAGAAGGCAAATCACTCTCTCAACTACCACTATCACTACAGCCGCCATCACCAGTGGCGCTGAAGTTTCTTCTTCATCACCAACAACATATTTAGCTGCTACAACGAGAAGGTGCACCACTCTCTCAATAACAATTACAACCACTACAGCAGTCAATTCTTCTACAGTTAGTGGTGCCACAGGTTTAGCTTCATTACCGCCAAGTTTTTCAGCCGCCACAACAAGAGAGCAAACCACCCTCTCAATTACCACTATCACTACAACAGCCACTGTTTATCCAGCTAGTGATGCTGCAACTTCTACTTTATCACCAACCTGAAAAAATCACTTTCTACAATTAGAAGGTACACCAGTCTCATAACAGTAACATCAATCACAACTACAGTAGATGAAACTACTAAAATCAGTAGTACTTCATCTTCTACTTTATTACCGGCAATATATTTAGCTGCCAGTAGGAGCAAAAAACACTACCCCTAGAACAGCCACTGCTTTTACAGCCAGCGATACTGCAGCTTCTGATCCATGACAGCCAATCTTTTCTGCTGCCACTGCAACAATGAATTCAGACATCAATGCATACCACTAGATTTACAACAACCAATACCACTACAAAAGCTATTGCTTCTCCAGCCATTGGCACTGCAGCTTCTCCTGCGTCATCAACAAACAATTTCGCTGCTCCAGTGGCAAAACGCATTACTCTATAAAACAGCCACTAAAACTTTACCAAATGCTTCTTTTCCATCCAAAGTAGTTTTTACAAACATTATTAAATAATATTTTAAGTCTTTCAATGTGTCCATTTTTGTCAAAAAATTCTTTATTTTACAGTTGCTTGTTTTCTCTGTTTTTTTAATCTTAGCATACATTTTAATGCATAAGTGATAAAATACACTACTGGACATTAAAATTGCAAATCCAAGAAGTACATTAGCTATTACGATCAGATTTATTGGACAGAATACCGATCATACACTGGTGACATGATTACTCGTAGAGCTCTGTATGACATACAGAACATGGAGAAATCAATACTGTGTGGCCCTACCAAGGGCGGCAATAACCACTGCTATGCTGCATTGAGATGCAGATATTTTGCATGTCTGTTTGGGGTATCTCCGTTCATGCTGCTTCGATGTGTGCCCAAAGTTCATCCGCTGCAGCTGTCGTGTGGCAGGCCAGTCATCTTTCGATCATGGACTATACATTTTAGATGTACGAGAGATTCGATGAACGTAGAGGCCAATGAAGAAATGCGACATGGTGGTCATCGAGGAACCGTCGGACGAGGTATGTCACATGTGGTCGCATATTGTCCTGTTGGTACAGAACCCCAGGCTGAAGCTCAAGAAAAGGGACGACGACAGACTGCAACACCTCTGCGATGTTATCGTTGCCGGTCAGCATACCAGTGATGTGGATTAGGTGAAAGCAGAACTGGAATCCGATGTCACCTCATACCATAACTCCAGTTGCTAGGATGGTTTGACGGTGCATAATGTAGGACTCGGCCAGAAGTGCACCACTGTGATGCCAGACATAGATGCAAAAATCGTGGGGCTGCAAGTCTAAGTGGGATTTTTCGGAGAAGACGATGGCGTGCTATTCGTCCTTCCATGTCTGACATTCCAAGCACCATCGCAGCTGCAAGCATCCATGGTGAGCAGTCAGGGGCAGCTGCAGTAATGGGTGCCTGGACAAAATGCCTTGATACTACAGATGGCGACGAATCATGTGTGTGGACACAGATTTATGTGCCATATGCTCTAATTCCTGAGCGAGGGTGTTTTATGGGACTGTGCTGTCTGTAATTGCAATGCACACCAGATGTCTGTCCTCGCACTCGTTGGTGCGACAGGGCCGTTGGATTCCAGCATGTCGTTCAATGTCTTCCTAGACCCATTGATCCCATATCCGCTTCACTGTGGTTACATTTCTTCCACAGCAAGTATCAATTTCGTGGCGGGATAAAATACAATCCTGATAGGTCACGATTCTCTCGTGGTCAAAGGTGGAAACCTGTTACTATAGTTGTCACATTCTTCTATGCGGCGTTCTCACTTTATCTGTGCACACGAATGGCAAGGAAATACAATGACACTACTTCTCAGTGGCTCCCTGGCCACTGCTTATATATCGCTTATCAGTGTAGCCATTGCCACTTGTTGCACCACTCGGCAGAAAAACTAATCATGTAATTGCCCTACCTGGCTCTATGTATTCTTCCTATGTGGGGTTCTTCATGTGCGCCTTTCTTTGTGTCAATTTTAATTGCCAGCAGAGCATAAAACAGAAGTAATGGAATATTTTACTTTGAGGAATAAATAGACTAACAAAATAATGTGTATATATTATTGAGGATGGCAATTCAGAGGGACAGATAAGCACCAAGTGCACATATTGCAAGCACTTGACTATTTACTGCCATATAAGAACTAGTCAGTTACACACTGGTGTCAACAGGTGTCGCAAACACAAAATATTAAATGTGGGGCCAAATGTAGTGGTCGTGATGGTTACACAACGGATCCACCTTTGATAATTCACCAGTTCGGTTACTATGCATCAAGGAATTGACGAACCACAGTAGTGAAATGAGGTGGGACCATGTCCTGCTGAAACCACATAGCTTTACATACATCCGAAGCACATTCTCAAAATGTAGTGGTAAAGACTCCTGCAGAATGAGAAGATACGAAGTGGTATTGAGATGAGCAGGGAAATTATTTGGTCACCGACGACTCCAGCCCATATGTTCACAGAGCATGGTGCATGGGTTTCCATCAGGCCATGAATGTCTATTATGGCTGTTAAGGACTCTTCAGTTGTGAAATTGGTTTGATCTGTAAATAGGACCTGTGATAGAAAGTTGTGATCTTCAGCACACCACTGATTCATATAGTTGCAGAACTCCAGACACTTTACAAAGTCTGCAACTGATATAACTATGGGTGGATTAACTGCTCATTTAGGACAATCCACACTGCCAAAAGTCCAACAACCTTTTCGTGTGCATTGGACTGCATTTTGGTTTTCAAGTTCGCCTGTACACATTTCAACTCTGTGTCTTTGAATCTAGGCACGTGCACTAATCTTCTAGCCCCAATACCGATCTCATTACTGCGAATGTGTTAAATTTTCACTGTCTATGTTCCAGTTGTGGATACAAAGAACTCACTGGATCTCGCATGTTGGTGTATCATGTCGTGTACATCTAGTCTGCTTCACTATCATTTCTTACTTCCTTATACACAATGACCATATACGAGTTTACCAGCTCTGATGAACTGTACACTTGTATGTAGATAGGCTGCTATCACAGGCAAACACAGTATAATAACTGCGAAGGCACACACAGTGTGGTTAATAAGATAACCCCCACATGTTGATTACCTGTCCCTGTGCATCACCATAAACCATTTAGAAAGAGCGAGAAATGTTGTTTGAGTACCTGTGTTGTAAAATCATCAAATTGATGGAATTTTTTTTATTATTAAAAATATCTCTTTATACTAAAAATCTAATTGCAATCAACTTACCACATCTGTGCTTACTAAGGAAACCATACAGGCGCAGGCGTGGAGTATAGTCCATCTCATATTAGAAGGCCACATTGTGATAGCCAGTGAGTGGCACTTGACGTATATGAAAACAAACAAAGTACCATTTACAAAATCCTGTATCAGCTGATGCATGAACGAACTGAAATTACATTGGCTATTCTGAGGGCAGTGCCGACGCACATCAGACACGCAGAAAAAACGCGGATAAGAAAGAGTTCGTAGATTAATTAATACGTTTTATTTTATGTGGTCATAAAACAGCAGTTTTTAGTTTTAGAAAATAAACTTCGTGATAAAATAGTAATGTATAGGTGTTCAAAATGAAATGCACAATAAATCAACCAGTATAGAAATGAAACACAACCTCGAAACCTTTTTCACGTCGTATCCCGCCCTCTCTAACCACACTTTCCTTACGTGCTTGATATTAATTCCAAAAGCATACATAAATATTGCATAATATAATTTGACGAAATATATTTGAAATACGTTTCGTTCCCAGCCAGTAATAGAACAACAGTCTACTTTACAAATACATTATCTATTGTCGAAAAACCTGTTGTGCGCACCATCTATTGGTTCTTTTGCGAAGTATACGCCATATTGTTCTCCGAAAACCCATTTCCTTGTTTCCGAAGAAGTGGGACACAGCACTCTCGCCACACCAGCACGTCATACCTGTAATGTGTGTTGCACTCATGTCTTCCCGCTGCACCCCTCTACAAGTTCCTGCCCTTCCAGTTACATTATGTTTACAAACGACCCTATAAACGCCCTCCAAACTCCGTTTCGAAGTCTCTCTCGCCACCTGCCGCGCCACCCAAGTAGTTCACCAATTGCCGCACGAAGCAGCACCTCCTGGACAACATAGTTGCCATGTGGCTGATCAGCTGATGGTGGAAGGATACATAGTCAGATGTAAACAGTGGTGCTACTTTCGCCGAGCTGTCAAAAGGTGGCCTTCTTATATTATATATACTATACCTGAATGCTGTTGAGGTGTCTGGTGTGGCTCCAAGGCATGTCTCTGTGCGCCGACAAGTCAGCAAGCTGTTGTTCCAGAGGGTCCTGCCTCTCATGTAGCAGCGGGATCACCTTATCGGGCAGTGCCACTAGTGGAGGAGGCGTCGTGGACCCAGGCCTTCTGACCTCGGGCACCGTTGCCACCGACACCACCACGAACGCACTTTGCTGGCGCAGCCTCTGAACCTGCGGGCTGGACGTTACCCGGTGGTATGTGAAGCGCCTCGCCGGCTTCTGCGCGCACCTCGCCGACCATATATTGGTCGCGAGCGCCTTCTGTTTCTCCAGTGCTGTCTCCAGTGACGATGGATGCTGATGCAAGGACCAAGAGCTGTTGCCTCCCTCTACAGCCTCACTAAGGAAGGCTGGCCTTTTGTCAGTGTGGTCCTTCGGGATAAGTGTGGAGCCTGTGGTGTTCTTGACACGAGTTGCCTCGTCGATCATTCCACCGAGTGAAATGACTGAAGAATTTCCAAGGCTGAGATCTTTATTCGCACTGTTATAATCATAAGGCAAAGCCTGTACCATGTTCTGAATTTCACTTGCGGTGTCCATTATTCCACGACTTTTGTTCACCATGAGGGCCAAAGTTTTGCTGACTGCTAGCTTACCATGGTGCCTCAAACTTACGCTGTGACCTAAGTACATATTGATGCCTGGTAGCGATGGCTGTTTGTTTTCCAAAAATGTCACCTTGCTCCATTTGTTGTCTCCATCGTATGATGCATGTGTGCCTAAGTTGTTAGCCAGTGCAGTCTTTCCACTGATATTGTTCTTCATGTGGTGCTCATGCATAAGCAAGGGGACTACCATTTTTTCAAATTTTTTCAGGGTAGTCTTAATGTTGACTGAGTCGGGTTCTCCTGACATTGTGCCTTCGAGTGGCTCCGCACTGTGCTCTAGAGAGAGGTCATTGTTGAGGCTCGTGGACATCGGCTTCTCTGCATTATAGGAAACATTTCTGCCTGGTGGAGACAGGCTGAAAAGAGGCCCTTGTACAAAAGATCCTTCATTCCTCTGGAGGGCTTGGTTGATATCTTCGTCAGGAGACAGCAGTCCCAACCTTTCTAAATGCTCCCTCCTGTGGTGTGAACCAGGCTTCATTTTCGACCCTTGTTTGTGCCTCGTCTTCTTCTTCCTCAGTTCTCTATGCCTGTGCTTTCTGTGCTCCCTGTTCTTGGAATTCCTCTCCCCATCGTCATCCGTGCTTTCCATCATTTCCTCTACTTCCTGCAACCTCTCGATGACGTCACGGGATATCTGTAGTTCGTGGTCCAGTAATCCTGCAAGCAAACAAACGAAGTGGTTGGCTTGTGCGAAGTTGACTGCGAGATTATTTTTTGGAGAAGTGACAAATGAGGTAATAATTTTAGAGTTAAAAACCACATTAAACATATTACATTTCGTTGGAATGAACTACAGACCCTGTATAAGACATAATAATGACACAATGCCTGTTCTTGTGAAAATATATTTATATTTCTTAAATAAATAATTTTCTTATTTTGTTAACTAAGTTATAATCCGATCTATGTAATCTTCAGTCCGATAATTTGTTCTGAGAACAGCTGTAGTTATGTGGAGGAATGATGTCTTGAAGTTCAGGTTTTCTCGAGGCGATTCCGTATTCTTCACTGTTATCGTTTTTGCATATTTCATCCTCAACATTTCCTTTAGTGAGAGCGACAGTCTCTATGTATAATAGCTGTACCCGATTCAATCTAACCCTGTCTCAAGCAAATAGAAAATAATGTGTAAATTCTCATGTAACTTATATACTTAAATCAAGATTTTCAAAAATCTTATCAAAAAGAATAAAGCCTGCCTTACAAGCACTGAGATAGCTGTAATTTAATTTCCGTCAGTTTGGTATATCCTTAACAGTAGGAAAAGAACGCTTGGAGTGATGCGGTGGTCGTGAATGATACATAACATAATGTTTCGCGAAATGAATGTGTGTAATTGAATTTATCGGGGCTATTGCAATTTCTAATTATAAAATGAGATTAAATTACATATGCGCAAGTATAACCTTTGTTTACATGTATTATTATTTATTTCTAATTTAATTCAAAGAACCCGGAAAGGTAAACAACTGAGTGCAAAACTATTTTTGTTTTTTCAATCAAGAGCAGTTGAATTAGAGATACATGAGTATCATGTAGCACCCCCTTTAGTCCCGACGATTGTGGGGATGCGGCGTGACATGGGCTCTACAAGGCACTGGGAGTGATCGTGAGCCATACTGATCCACGACCGCTGCACAGCCTCTCACAATTCATGGAAGTTGGTCGGAGCAGGATTCAAGATGCACAAATCCCTTTCGATAGCATCCCAGTGTGTTCGATAAGATTTCGGTCGGGTGACCATGGGGACCTATTCCATCCAACGTAAACAGCCCCAACACGAGAATATCCCCATCACCGATCTAGACTGTACCCTGCTGATACGAGGGATCCATCACTTCATGTTTGACGACACTCGTACCCTGCCATCGGCGTGTACCAATGTGTACCTAGACTCATCCGCCCAGGCGACCTTTTCCCATGCATCGAAGGTGAAATGGCGGTGTTCCTGCACTCGTGTTAATCGCCGAACCTTGTGACGTGCTCAACGCATGCTAATGTCCTCTAGTGGGAAGGCGGCTTCTGTCCCCATAGCGAGAAGGTGGTTCTGGATGGTAAGGCTGCTCACAGGTCATTGTGATTAAGCACTGAATTGGCGACAGACCTGTTGCACTGTGGCCTGTCCATCTGCTGTTGACAACCGAGCTAGCAGACAGCGACTCCTAGTATCGATACATCGTACGCCACTGCAGTTGTACCTGGCGGCGGTGGTTTTACTCAACTCCACGAACTTACAGTACACTCTTATCATGGTAACCCGTAGAAACCCCAGTGCTTGTACGAGTTCGGGGATGGAGTGGCCTATAATTCTTGCCCCAACGATTTGGTTACGATAAAATTCACTGGTATATTGCTTATTCCCCGTTCTGTGCTCAATTGTTATTCAGATGGTCACAGGTCACTCAGACAAAAGATCTGACGACAACCCATTCTTGCGTGGCTGGGCATTATTCCATTCGACGGGCGACCACAGCGCCATTTCACCAACACGGCAGTTATCTCTAATTCAACTGCTATTCTGGGTATATGCTTGTTAAATTATCTTGTAAGTTAGCAGAAGAAACGAAATATAATTATTTAGGACTGCATTTCAATGTTAATACTTTGTAAATGTGTCTCAGTATTTGACCAATTTAGGGAAGGCACTGTTATTTTAATAGTGTTTATAGGAGCACAAGTTTGTTGCAAAATGCTACAATTTCACCACTATTATTTTATAATTAACTGTATAATAGTATTCTATGACCACACCCCACCATACGCTATTATCCTAAACTGCATTATCGTATATCATTTACACTCACTAATTTTCTCCTAAACTAAACATAATAAACACATCATCGAATTTTAAACACTTCTAATAAATATTCTGAATAATTGAAACACTAAATAAAATAACATGTTAAAGGACTACACATTTTACTCGTATGAGGAGAAAATGTTATTCCGCAGTCAGACAATTAACACACAAAAAAAAATTAAAGTGAAGCGGTTATGCTTTAAGATTTCGAATACATAGGACCAATTCGGACTAACAAAAGTATTTTATACTTGAAGTCTAAGACATCGTAACAGAGTTTCGGATATTGAGAACAACTATGCTCCTGAAATAATGCTACGAAGCAGGAGTGGAGTGTAGTGGAGTGGAGAGATTTGGACTCTTAACATCGAGGTCTTGAGAGCCGATGAGGGTGAAGCGAGGTGAGTATGGAGCAGCACCGGAATGCAAGGGTGGTGGAAACGGGAGATCCCCAAGGAAGCCCACTGACCAGTGGCATCGTCCGGCACAATTCCAACGTACGAAAATCAAGGAGTGACCCCGCCGGGAATCCAACTCGTTTCGCCTTGGTGGAAGGCGAATGCTCTAGCCATTGCACCAACCGCGGCCCCCACTAAACAGGATGTCATGCACAATAACATAGAAACAACACGATTGAACAGAAAACTTGGTTGTGATCCTGTATATCAAAACAAATACCTGTGTTCACCTGTGCAAATTATGACTGACTTAAGGGAGCCACATGGAGTGGAGACGAAATTTGACGAATATATGTCTAACAGGATAGATCAGACTGAACTTTGTTTTGTATTTTTCGAGGAGAAGATTTACTTTTCATACATTTTTTTTGCGAACTGCTTTATTTTCTATGATAATTTATATTTACGATTCTGCTGGATCAAAATTAGTTCTTAAGATGTTCGGGTAAATATACAACTAAAACTACCGAGTAGAATCGAAATAATAATTAATGGATAAGACTCCGAGCAAAGAAGAAAAAGACTGTCAAGGCTGGTTTTGGTCGATCCTTTCAGAGTTCGAGGGACTTGTAAAAAAAAAACTTAATAAGTGGGACAGGGAGAGGAGGGAAGGGAAAGTGAAATAAGGGGATGGGGGTTGGACACAAAAAATTGATATTTTCAGGATGTTTCTTTTTCACAGGAAAAACCGTTTATTGAAGTAAAAGGTTATGTACGTATATTAAGTATTAGTGGCGTGAACTGAGTATGAGTTGGGGTTATGAAGGGCTAATGCGAATGACCAAAAATGACAGTAGGTAGCTGTACAAATATAATTATTTACATTGGCAGTTATCATAGCCAGAGACATATGTAGATTTTTGTCACGAAAGCAAATTTATGGCATGCTACCTAACACAGAGATATGTCTATAGTTTAGAAAGTTTGACAACAAATAAGTTATGTTTCGCTGTGATAAAAGTTCCGGTATACCTTGGAAAACAGTCTTGCGGCAAAAAAAAATTCACAACCAAAAATGGCGGGGATTATGTCCGTTTCAACGCTAGTCTCTTCCGCTCCAGAAGGGGTGCTGGAATACTCTCCAGACTCCTTTTCTCTCTGTATCTCTGCTACGTCTGGAGTATTTGGCCGTCAGAAAAACTCTCCAGTTTCTCTAGCTCAATTCTCTGAGCGAGTTCTACCAGTCCGGAATTGATAGTCGATAAAAATGTGCGCAGCCCCTGGAAACTCACTTAGCACCGCTTTTAATGCGAGGTATCACCAGCGACGCGGGAACTCAACCGTGAGTGATTTTGCATTTGTCACCCAAAATGTTATAAGTAGTTCGTTTTTTTTAGTTCGTGTTCGGATTTTTGTCACGAAAGAACATTTATTGCATGCTACCTAACACAGCATTTAAATATGACTAAGGCAAAGCGTCAGTGTCATAAAACTGGTGCATGTTTATCCATATACGGAAATTCCACTTTTTTTTTTAAATTCTTTTAAGCGCGAATCGCTTGGAAACGACGAAGTTAACAAAACTAAGACAAGGCAAGAATTTTTGTCAATTTTTACCAGCTGATCACAACTTTATCCCTAGAACACCTTATATTCTTCCGCACCACAAAATTAATGGACAATAAGTGTGGAAATAAAATTAATCTAAAATAAGTTTGGAATCAAAATAAATATAAAATAAGCACAGAAGCATATTTATTTCCATGAAATACTGAAGAGAGTAACCGGTTTTGTAGTTATCGCAGAATTTCATTGAATTACCAATTATCAAGACACATACGACCTTACTTTATGTAATATTTGCAATAAATTAATTGTTAAGCAATAACTTCAAATTAGTATATCGCTCTTAAAGTCACATTAGGTCATATTTCGTACGGTTTCATCTTATTTTGTCGCAAGAAAATGCAATCGCGCCTTGCCGGTGTTATGTTACCTGCCGTATGTCCGATTTATTTTATATGCAGATGTTCCATCACTGGCAAGTCAATGAAGTTGCATATGCATGTCTATGTTCTTGAGAAGATTGCCATATTTGTTTTCTTTTCCCCTGAATTCTAGGTTTCGTTAAGAGCTATAAATCTGACTTTAAAATGTAATGACTGTCTCCATAAATAATTTTAATTGCAATCAAGTTTCTAAGACATTTCCTTTTTGTTTGAAATTCTATAGGTTACGTAACATTTAATGTGTTCTTCGCCAGTTTTGGATTGGTCCATTTCAGATTAATTCGAAATCATACGTCTAAATGGCTGAATGTATATTTAGATAAATGTAAAAAATTCTTACTTTACAATAATATATTAAATATTCAAACAAAGACAACTTTTCTAGTGAAATTAGCCGGGAACCTGCTACCGTCGTTAACATCTCAAAATATGCGTTTGTCGAAAACGTAAATGGCTGCTAAAAATCTTCACGGGAAATACTGATACCGTAAGTGAATGTCGGGTGTTTAACTCGATCTAGTGAACATTAAGTCGAAAGTTTTTTCACTTGTTCAAAATATGCCGTGAATGTTTATTTCGTGCTCTTAACTTTGACATTGCTGTCTTAGAAATGAATGAACGATTTAAAAATGGAAGCCAGTTACTTGAAACATCCAGTACCTTGTTAAATAAATTGAATTTGCGAAAAGAGATGTAATAAATACGTATATGCGAGAGATCTGAATCAGTTTTGTTACAGGCTAACATTTTCACGTGCTCTAATGAACATTTTATTGTAACGGGCTTATTAATGTTCCCGCTTTTACGCCATGAAACTAATCATTGGACAACTGACAAATTAAACTAACAACTATAAAAGATGGCACACTCGTCAATGGCTTAACTAAAAAATTTGAACCCGGAACTTAATTGTCTGGAGATTTACACTTCGGGTTCCTAGATTATGAAGGTTGGGCATGACGCCTATGAAACACAAAAATAGCCAGTAGTCCCCACAACTATTTTCCCACGAACATTGTAATGGAGTGTCCGCATCACACATGTCAGTGTGTCATCTTAATCCATATGCTTAAAATTTAATCGGGGCGTGCTCTTTGTTCAATCATCGAAGTTCATTTTTTTTTACATTTTTCTTTGCATCAGATACTAGGATATGCGAGAGAAGAAAGAATCGTGCTACGAATCTGCCAAGCCTGAGATTTTATTTATAGAAGACTAGCGACCCGGCTCGTCTTCGCCCGGGCACAAGTTAGGTTTTGCAGAGATACACTAAAAAAGAAATTGGGTAAAGACAATTACAATTTTATATGATAGTAAATTAGAAAACTACTATCATATATAACATACATACATACACGTCACGCCTGTCTCTCAGAGGGGTAGGCACAGATTATGGACCTCCATTTACCACGATACTGACATGCATACCTCCATCGTTTTATCCACATTCATACATCTCTAATATAACAATATTATATGATAGTGGTTTAGAAAATTTCTTTGTATACAACATTAATCGTTTTGCCTCCAACCACCAGCACAAAAATATTTCTGTTTGACGCGACACGCAAAAGGGCTACGTATAGTTGGCTGTGTGAAAAACATGATCCACTCAAATCCACTCCAGCCACATTAAGTGTTTGACCATGTGCCTTATTTTTGGTCATACCAAAAGAAACTCTTATTGGAAATTGGACTATTTTAAAATTAAAAGGCAGATCCAAGGGAATCATTCGTATTCTAGGTATTAAAACAGTTTCTCCAGTACCGCAGCCATTTAGAATAGTACGTTCAATGAGATAACTTTTTAAACTTTTTATTTGTAATTGAGTCCCGTTGCATAATTTCGGTGAATTTATGTTTCGCAATAAAATTATGGGAGCTTAAATTTTTAAAATCAGTTTGTGTGGTGGCATGCCAGAAGGATTCAATGGCTTAAGAAATTCTGTGGGATAGTGCACAGCTTCTTCACTGTCGAGTACTGTATCTACTGAGTAATAGACTTGTGCTTGCGCATTGAATTTTGCGAGCAATAATTCATTAATTTTTTCGACTTGTTCATTAGTAGGCGATAATATCGCTCTTTCTTTGAACCACCGCAGGCAAATCCGTTCAGTGGTTCTCGAGATTAGCGTACTCATACAGATAGACAGACGCGCACCAGGGACTTCCTTTTATACTATGTAGAAATTAGCGATAATTGTATACTGTAAATGACATTTCTTATCTACATTAAACAGTTTTAATTGTGAATTAATTTATTTTGATAAAGATTGAGTTTTTTATGGTTAGAAAATACAGTGAATTATACGTTTGTTTTTACTGCGCAATTTAAATTGTAAATACCCTTATTACCACTTATCTATTAAATATAAATATATGCTACCGCTGACTTTTTTTGTAAATCATTTAAGTTTACACTTTTTTTTTTGTACATAATTTTTTATATCTCTACAGGATTAGGAAGCGTATTCCACGAGAGCGTGCTGGCGGCAAACGTTTTTCCAGACTTGATTCACTAATACCGTTAATGTTCAGCTCCTTTAAGTTCTATGGCAATTTTTAATACACAAAAACCTTCCTCGATAAATGAAAATCATAACAGTAAAAATTGCATCAAAATCTGTTTAGTGGTTCTCGAGATTAGCGCAGTCATACAGACAGATAGACGCGCGCCTGATCTTGCATCTACTTGCAAAGCAGTACAGCTGTGCGGGTTGCTGCACTTAAATACCTCAAGGCTCCCGCCTGGCACTTGAACTACCTTGCAGGGGGTTAGTAATTCGAGTTTTTCTGAGAAACTATTGAACGTATGTCCAATGCGCTGATCACCGAAAAGAAGATACACTTCAGACGGAGACTGTTGAGTGCTTTCAAGACGTCACGGACATTAGAAACACCATTTTTGAGTACTCAAAAATCGCTAAAAACTGCTTTTTCAAAGCGTATCTCAAAATATACGTGTCAGATACATACGAAATTACTGAAAGGCCCTGCATTGAACCTTCCTACAGACTTTCTAGCAATAAATTGATAGGGTCACCGCTGAAAATACCATATGTACACGCAGTGCGACGAGAACACTGCACGTTGGCTCAGAGCCTTTATCGCCCTTATCGCTCTTATCGCTCCTGCGCCTCTCGGTCTCTAGGAAAAAAATCTATTCAGGTTGCAAATGTTAGTACCAACCATTATAACTCTGAAGCTACGGCTATGTGCTTGATTCTTCTATATAAGACTTGTTCCCTGTTCTAAGAAACTATATATAGGTGGAGATTGGCGGGGAGGAGATTAGGGGTAGTATATATGGAAGTCGTGATGTAGACTCGAGGCCAGAAAGCCAGTAATAGCTGAATCAAAGGAAAATATAGTTCCAACCCCACCTCCTTACTGCCAGATTTTCACAACCCACTAGTAAATAACACAGTTCCTACTCTCCTATTTCCTGTAGCATTTTTTGTCGATGCATGAATAAGTTCAAATTTCTTACCCGTGGAGAGGAATTTTTACGGTGCCAATGCTGGGTTTTTCTTCTCCCGTCTTACTTACATGTTTAGCTAAAGGTACTCTCAGGGATGTAGTCATGGCTCCAACTGCGGCCATGGCTGCCCACTCTGTCTTTACCACGATGCATGCATTCTTGCATGGATTCCATTCCTTGTAGGCGTATGTGGCTTAGCCCTGAGACGCTTTTGGGTCCCGTCCATACCTCTGATGCACATGTAAAATTATATTAGGGTAGGTCAGGAAGAACTCTCGAGATTAGACCACACCTCGTGCGTCGAGTAGTAGGATGTCACCGCGACTCCAGTTATGACTACATCGAACATTTACTAGCACGAAAGAAGATGATGTACGAGAGAAAAGAACCAAGCCGTCGGGGAAAAATCCTAAGTGTCACCGTGGAACTTAAAACGTTTTATTGGAGGATCCAACTGGTACGTAAGTCGTGGGAAGTGTTGTGAAGGTGTCACATCTACGAGCGCCTGTTTTAAAGAAACCCGTACCATGAGTACCTGTTCTACGAGAATCTACGTGGATTTCCTGCTGACATCGTGGACGTGGAGTCTTACCTGGGCGCGTGTGCCCCGTCGTACTGCTTGCTGCTGCTGTCGGCGCAAGCCGGAGCGGAACTGAGCGCAAGGTGGCCCACAGGCTTCCTCGTTGGGTCGCCCCCTCCTTCCCCCCTCTACAGTCATCAAGAACTTGTGGATGCGTGCGTGCAGCATGTGACGTCACAATGTGGCGATGTCTACACTATGTGAATGAGGAATATTGTTAAAGAGGAGAGGTAGCTGTTTATGAGATATAAGGGCTAGCTTCTCATGTTTGGGAAGAAAAGCAGAGAGGGACTTTGACAGGATGGAACTCTGNATTGTAATCTTTTAATAGTGTAAATTTCTAGCATTTTTGTGTTAGGAGGATTTTCGTAACATTTTATGGGTTTTAAATAATCAATACTGTATTCCATTTGGATGACGATGGTTGGTCTATATAAACTTTGATGGGGTTTTGAGAAAAAGTTAAATATATTTACTACCCCGAAATATAAAAGGAAAACTAAAAGGTCATACCAATTGCTTTCGCAAACCCAAACGTAATCATCCTTTGCCACCTGAAGGGGGAGTCTTTACATTTTTGGAAAATTATATTCCACAGGAGGAAGTAGAGACGGAATACCTGTCTCATGTATCGGCAAGCTACCGTCCCAGTGTTATGAATTTCTTTCATTAGGGAAATGCTAAAGAAGTGTAAGAATGGTGACCTACGTAATGGAACCTATAAATTCATAGACACCCAGCGTGGCTGCCTACACTTCAGGCTTCAGTCATTCCACGAAATTAATGACTGTGTCAGTATGCCTTTATAAGGGAAGAAACTTTTTGCAATGTTAGACTTCAATGCACTATTAAGGTAGATATTCTCGGGACTAAGTGGGGATTTTAAAGCGGGTTTTGGACACGAATTAACGGTAGAGCGGGAATTTAAATGATCAGGACAAGAAGAGAAGTTTTGGTAAGGGTGGCGATACAGGTGATGAGACTATGGCATTGGAGACTGGATTTTATGAGGGAAAGACTAAGAGGTTGAGTAGACCAGTGACGTTTGTGAGCAGTATGTATGTTTGATGGATGGTGAGGGGAATACCATAGGCTCGATTTAAAAATGAGACAGCAACAATTTGGACTGGCTACACTTTTGGAGCGTGTGTGTGAGAAATCTCTTCGAATCCCAATTTTTTTTTTAGAGGCTGGTTGAAGCATTTTTTGAGACTGGATGCTGGGATACTGCGGGTGACAGTGACGTTGGGTGTGCACCTTTGTGTGAGGATAGTCTGAGTTTTTTTACAGTCTCGTACATCAGCGTTCGTTTTTGTCCTAAGAATATTTTTGGTCCAGTCTACACTGGGAGGGGTTTGTGAGAGTAAGAGAGGCCTTTATACCAAGGGTTGCGCAAGGGATGTATACATTTTTTGAAATAAATGTTAAAGGAGTCGGAGGATATAATTTTGCTAAATACTGTACACATGAGAAATGAAGATGTTTGTATATTTGAACATTTGTCTGAATCGGTGTAATTGTAATATTTTATTATGGTATATTAAAAAAAATATATGTTTTGGTGAAGCTAGAAATTATGTCTATAACTTTTAAATATTTTTACGAGATTTAATTTTGTAAGCTTATGCTTCTGTCCTACCCGATACGAATACCCGATATGAAAACGAGTTCAGATGTGTTTTTATTGGGGGGTCTATCATTTGGGATGTTTTAATGATGGACTGATTTGCTTTCTTTTTTTTATACAATCATTGGGTGGGGCATGGAAATGTTGAGTTGGGAGGTTGTGGCGGATCTTGTAAAGTTTGGTGACTTAAGAAAAATTGGCCATAGCATAAAATAACGAAAGTACACGATATTTTGTTTTGTTCTGCATTCGAGATACCTATCACATTGGGCACCGTTCAAAGAAATGGCACGGACTTATTGACTAAGACACAATGCTGTTTAAGTGCTGTAGAGGCGGTGCACTGACGATTGCAGCAGCCCAACCCGACCTACGGCTTGACTGGAAAATTTCTCAGCACTGAATCTATAGCCAGGTGGTTCGGAACCAACTACAATTAAAAGTTGCCTTTGTATTCAGACTCAGTGCATAACCGTGTGACATAAAACCCAATTTCTGACTTTTCGTTCAGTGGTTATATTTTATCAAATTAGAAGTGAATTTAAATGATTGCATCAACCCATATGGTTGCTGTTCCTATACTTAAAGATTTCAAGGGTTCTAGATTCAGAATTTTGGGTGCCATGGAATTTCTTTTCGTTCTGTGTGGGTGACATTGAGGGAATTTTCACTACTCGCGCTGGGGGGAAATCATCCGCCTCTGCGAAATCAGTTAGGTGGCAACTCGGGCCGCTGCAGCAGTGGATAGGCCTGCGCATCACGGGAATAAAAAAAAAATACCCTCGTGAGAGGTAAGAGAAATAAGGGATAAGGGGAGGCCGATATTCCCCGGGGACGCAGGAAGCTCCTCAATATCGCCAGCTATCGTCTCCGGGGAGAGGTGTATCCCGCCACGGGGGGCATCTGTCTCCCCGCGGGGCACGTCGGCACGTCGCGACGCCCATCTCCAAACTTCAATATTACGTCTACGAAGCTGACTCAAACCTCGTCCCCCACCTCCTCTGGCTTCCTCTGGGCCGTATATATCCTTTCGGGTCACGTGTCTCGCAATTTCGCGGCCCGCCTCACACGCGGCATCGTCAATACGATACTCTCTCCGCTACTCGAAACTTGCCAACGAGTAGTATGAACATGTATGAATAAATGGGCACAAACATATACAGCCAGTTACATTTCCTCAGAACATTATTATCAAATGCCCTATCTAAAAACTTGCAGGATTTATCCCAGTTTCCATTTTTAACAAGGCATTTTGGAATCCGGTTACCGCAACAGTAAATTTATTGAGTGGCGTGCACAGAACTACTAGCTGTAAAAATTATATTTTACACAGCCATAAATTTAAAAAGAAGGTACAGCACCATAAATTATTGTTGTATAACTAGTCTACATGATCGTGAAATCTGTTCGCGAAGAATCATTGTTGATGTGTATATATGCGTATGTATATCTATAAATAAGGGTGAATTGGAGCATCACCCATGTTCATAGTTTCTCTTTACCACCGCAGTATTCCTTCGCCACATAGTCAGACAGTCTCATTTCGTACTATGTACCAGGTAGGGCCACCACCTTGGTGCCCATTTAAACAGTGTCTACTGCCTTTACGTAGGTGGCTACTAACCCGTCCCGTATGTGTTCAGTATAGAGTTGATCCGTCAATCACGTCTGCGTTTTCTGCAGACCAGAATACCGTAGAGTGAATATTAGGCAGGGAGCGCCTCAAGAAGAGACATGAGCAAACTATGGTCAAGAATGCTTCCTAAAGACGGCGCGTACCCTTAAAAGTGTAACGTCTAGGTCATGGAGGTTATTGCTTCCCCTCGACCATGTGATTGATCGCAGTTATCACGTGATGCAAACGCGTTTAATTACTGCATACAAGCTAGACTTTTGCAAGTGTTCCAAAACGCGAAGGTGTGTTTTTACTTCGGGTCAGGCGAGTGTGGCAGGAGTCGTAATACACTCTCCAAATTCTGCAAGAACTCCTTGCCCGTTGCTAGCCAAAGGTACCTCTCAGTAATTATCTACTTTGTCTGCCGTACACATTATATTGAAACACTGTTAGATTGAAAAATATATGGAAATTAAGTACAGAAACTATAAAGGAGGTCTTAAATCGCCCAAGTTACACTTGCTGAAAGAAAAAGTCTGCACTTTTCCAGAGTTTGAAGCTTCATAATGGCACTTCGTATTATTCAGCTGTATTTACCTTCCTGATAGCTGAATATTTTGTTTATTTTATTTATTTGCTATATAACTGATAGCCTCTCTTTTTTGGTTATCTGCCTGGTTGTAATTCTTCTAAACCAAAGTGTTTCCTAAGATAGTCAAATTTGTACTGATCAACCTTAAGATAATAATATTCTATGTTGCATATTTACTGTGGTTATTCCCTGCAAATAGTTATATGACTTCTTATCTACCTTAAGATAATAGAGCTCTATGTTGCATATTTACTGTGGTTATGCTTAAACTATGTAGCCATTTTCTTTCCTTCTGTAGTTCTCATCTATATTAATGACAAATATCTCTTTTACTCGCTGTGTTCATAACCGATTTACCACTGAACTACTCATTTATCTACTGTTATAACTACTTTTGTACACGCAAGTGTCCACCTGACATGATGTACCAGCATTTTAAAGATCTCCACCTGGATCAATTGCTCAAGGGGCGATATTACGATGTTGTTAGTTGGAGGGGTACTTTGTATGACATTTTAAATTCTAAATAAAAAGCGGCAAGGAAGCTGTCCTGCACACGGGCGCCCACGTTATGTGTCCAGTGTAGGGCGACAAGTGCCGGCACGACAAGTGTCTAGTGGCGAAGGCGACGGAGCCACACTCACGCAGGGTGCGGTGCAGTAGCCTCCAACGGGACGGCCGCTCCACCGTCTTCTCCAGCAGCCGCAGCAGATCCTTCCTGGCCTGCAACACGTCACCACGCCATTTATTATAGTCTATTCGTAGTTTATTCACACTTTTTGAATCAAACCTTTGAAAAATCACCCCATGAATGACGTGATTGGTTGTTTCCTACACATCTCATGCATCACAAGCGTTTTACACACGTGTTAACATTAAAGTGCTTTATTTTAGGCACTTTTGTGTATTTCTTACTAAGCGTTATTGGTAACGCTCAGTAAGAAATAGTTCTTATGCAAAATTTTATTACACTGAGAGCGCACTGCGCTGTCCCTTCGGTGTAAATTTCTAGACTCGGTTAAGCTTTGTTTNTGTGTATTTCTTACTAAGCGTTATTGGTAACGCTCAGTAAGAAATAGTTCTTGTGCAAAATTTTATTACACTGAGAGCGCACTGCGCTGTCCCTTCGGTGTAAATTTCTAGACTCGGTTAAGCTTTGTTTGCATGAGGCGGAAGAATTTTCTAGAAGTAGAACTTCAGCAGGACTTCAGAAAAGTTGAACGTAACCGTAAATTGCTTATAATGACGAATTAGACCGATTTCTGTCTCGACGCATGTCCCCAAAATGGACGACTTGCCCATTGCCAGTGCAATTGTTAAAGTTACATGGTCAACAATCGTGAACGATTTTGCTTACATTTGAATTTTCAACAGACACGACCTTTTATTTGACTTACTAAAATATATTCTAGTTGTTTTTAAACTTGGTTAGAGGAAATGTATAAATAACTGGTAACACCTACTAATAAAAACAGAGTTCTAAACTCTTAACTATATCCATGTTTTTATATTACTATTAGCAGAAAAACAGTCGAGGGTTGGAACACGGATAATGGCTACTGCGCAAGCACTACACACTCTTGACTTAGCCAACAACACTTTACCAAAACCTTAAAAAATACGGAAGTGTACTGATAATAAATTATCGAGCATTCTCAGTAAAATTACGCACGTTTTTTAAAACGAATTTTCCATAAATGTCACAGAACCACTCCGTAAATTTGTTTGTTAGATTTTATAGGCAAAATGGGGAGGGGGGGATATGACAAGAAAAAAAAAACTTAAATTTTGTTACGCTGATTTTTTACTGCATGTAAAAAAAAATTAAAAAAGAACGAAATTTGAACACGAGTCAACCGTTCTGAAGGCCGGTTTTACCACTCACAACAATGGTAAGCAAAAATATGTTATACCTATCTCTTTTAATGTCGCATACGTAACTTTTTCCGTTTCTCGTAATGTTTGAGTATTTTATGTGTTACTAAATGTTACATGTGCCTGATGCTACTTTTTGATGGTTGATGGAATATGTCTGAATAGCGTGGACATCCTAACTGCCGCAGAAACGATAATTTTCTGTTTGTGTGGTGAAGAAAGCTTCATTCCTGAAATTCGAAGCTATAGGAAATACGGAGACGTTCGTATTTTGTATTTACGGATCTCACGTCTGTGTTTCGTTATTAAGGTTAGCATTTCCGTATGTACGTTAGCGTAAAAATTTCCGCGAATATACGGACATTTTTAACAGTGTAATTACAGGCCACCGTTTTCTTTTGGGGTGGAAAAAAATTGGAGGAGATTGTGTCAGAGCTTGCTTAGAAAAGAGATGGATGCCATTTGGGGAGAAAACCATTATAGATGCAGCCGGCCAAGCTTGACTATACAGTAACAAATTGTGGCAGTGGGTGAAAACATATCGCAATTGTTTTCGTCGCATTTGCCGTACAAAAAATGCATACCTGACAAACAAACTGATTCGCCAATGCAACAAAATAGAATTTTCACAAAGTAAGCCAAGTGGTGATACATTTAATTATTTTAAATTCGTTAAAAATACAGGATGTATGCGATTGCACGCCTTAAATAGCCCAAAGGGTTAACGAATTAATTTTAGGAAATTACGATTTTTTTTTGTTTGCGAAGCAATTCAAGCCTATCTGCCGGATTTTACCGGCACGTGGAGATAAAAATACTCACGGTGGAGCTACTTTAAAATTAATTTAAAAAAAAAATTTCTTCTACTGAAAGCAGTGAATAGTTTTAATAACGTTGCGTTTCTTTCGGTAAAAATAACTTTTTATGCTGAACAGTGGAACGTTACATTATCTGTCTGTGCAAAGTTTAATCAATCAACATAATAATGTCACATAAAACCCGACGGGACGATACAATGATGTGGACGGGGAAAACAAAATGCGGAGCAATGAACTGGGAATAGTTAAATTTATCATTTTCGGAGAAAAAGGTCAACTTGGCGCTGATAAATAAATCTTACTTATTCATATATGAAATGACCCGCTTTATTAGACACAGTGTGTAGCCAAATAAGATACTATGTAGGTTATTGATTCACTATGCGCTACTGTACATCCATACCAAAATCACGCTACACCACATCAAGCGTATCGCAAATGCTGTACTGATTGCATGACATACAAATCATTAAGAAAAAAAAGTGAAGTGTCTCTAAACCTACAGAAGGAATCATGAGAAAATAATCAACTGTATCAACTTAGATGCCACAAACGATGTGTTATATTGCGTAGATATTTATTTTCTATGTTTTAATAACGCTTACAGCAAATAGGAAAATATAATAAGCGTTGTACTATAAAGAGCCCATTTCTTCCGTTAGCCATCACTCTTCCATCATAACCACCCGTCCTAGAAAATATTCGTATTCATACCGCCACACATCTCTGTTATACATAAACTAACTGTACTTCACCGTGCTTCCTTCGTTTTTGTAAATAATTTTCGCTCCCGATGGGATTTATTGAAGATGATTGAGCTATAAATACCTACATGGTGTTACACGGGATAAATAGAATGCGAAAAGGTGGTATAGAGTAGTGGATGTTTTGTTATATACGTGGAAATCAGACGGTAATGATTAGAAAAAAATGTAATTATTGCATTTGAGTATGCCGAAAATTATAATGGTAACGAAGTTGCCAACTTAGTAGCCTAAGTGCATTGAAGCGTACGGTCATATAGGTCTACTAGCAATGGCAAAAATCGACCGTATGCTGTTTAGTTTTTACTCCTGCAGCGCAATTTGATTCCGCGATATTATAATAGTCAATGTGTACTTTTCTTCGTATATTGATAATTGCAATGTCCAGATAATAGTTTCATCAGATGTACGTGTATTATTTCTATAGTATATCTACGGTATCTTCACGCTTTTACAATCTGACCTTTGAAAACTCACCCCACTTTTGCCGTGTTTCGTTATTTCCGAAATATATTACAAACGTTTTATTTTTGTTAGCGTATAATTGTTTAACTTTTGCATAAATTTAACTTTTACTTATTTTTTATTTATAAATTATTACAGTTCGTTTATATTTATTATGAATAAACATAGAGAGAAAATCAGGCGTGTTGGTGATGCATAGTTATTTTGAAAAATATCAATATGCTGATTGCGCACGAATGTGGTGTGCGGTGTATTTGGTGTAATTTTCTAGACTTAATTAAAATTTATTAATTACAATTTTAGGCCCAATTAAAGCTTTGTTCGCATGAGGTGGAGGAATGCCATGTAAATAGAAATTTAGCAAGGCTTTATAAAAGTTGGAAGTAACCGTGATTGGACGTCATTTAGTGTCCACTGGATTGTTACTGATTTTTGATGGCAGCTGACGCGATGGTGAAGAAACTTGGCGCTGCGACAGCGTCGCATATCACCTGCTTGTCGCTGAAGAAGTCCACAGCTGGCTTATCCTGATCTACTGCTGTCCTACGGCTCTGGATGACCTCATCGGTGGATTTCGGCACACCCTCAGATGTGCCGTCTGCAACAAGAATCACACGACTGTATAGCCAACGAGGTTACAAATTCCAACTTCACTCTCGCCTATTTTCTCGACCATGTTCACTTTCTAATATCCGGATCTCCTTCTATGCCCTTTATATAATTTAATGCAAGTAAATTATTTTGACAAAATCATAATGAATTGCAGAGTTTGTACACCTACATGTAAACCAAGGGTTTTTACGGTGTCTAAGCCAATTCTATACTTTCTCTTTTTGGTATAGTTCTGTCTGCATGTCGCTAGCCATCGCCTTAATCACGAGCTATGGTTGCCCGATCCCTCCAAGTCGTGATGGATACTCAACTGCATATTTCATAGCGCAGCTAGTAGTAGGAGGCTCAGCCATGAAAAACATTCAGAACCCTGCCTCGCTTGGACCTGACACACTTAGTGGTGGGTAGGGGAGAAAAATAATACAAATATTTACAGATAATATTTGAGCTTATATTTGAAATTAAATAAGCATCTGTTACAAAGTTGCTCTTGCTGATATAAAGTTACTCCAAATGACCGTACTATTAATTAACTTATGTTGTGCTCGTGACGAATTTTAACTTTTCTCTCGTTATTTTAATTACATTCTGAATTTGCCGTGGAATTCTTTATTTTTAAGGTCATATTTCAGCATCTCAGTGTAAAAAATTAGATAAAAAACCGAAATTTTGGGTTACTCCTTTAATTAATATTCTTAATTAAGTCTCAAATTCAGTGTTGGTATAGCAGTCCAACACTGGGACGGTATTTTTAAAGTTACGACACACCATCGGAATATACATTTCATAAATATTTTCTTAACAAAAATCGATACATTTTAGCAAACGAAATTTATTAATTCTCTTTGTGTTATAGGACGTCAGGTTCAATTGTGCACAACCATAGCTAGTGTGTTAAAATACTTCCAAATAACACAGTTTCGAGCAAGATAGTCACATAAAAAACATTATTTAAATAAAGAGGCTGTAACGACTTTATTAATGAAGAAGAGAAGTTCGTCGTACAAGCCGACTAGAATTGTCAAGCACAATAACCGATATCCTCGTACACTGCAAGTGATTAAATAATTATAACTTAATAGATAAATATATTTCGTTCATCGTCAAAAGTGGATAATTATTTACAGTATATATATATAATCTGGCAACATATTATAAATGCTATTAGAGAGCGATTAGTAATCGTGTATTTACTGTGACTTTGTAAATAAGCAATTTGCTTATTTCATTTGCGCGTGTAAAAACTTGGCGAAAACAAACATCTTTCAGTGGCGTATCTTGAGGAACCTTTTCTTGAACTAGCTTTCGCAGCTTAAAAAATAATCAAAGTCTGCAATCTGAATATGAAAAAAATTAATGGATTATGACTAAGGCTTTACGTCTCGTTGAGAGTGTGGTTATTGCAGACTTATTCAAGGGATCGGACAAACAGAACCGGAGAAGGACTCGGCAGTAGTTACAATCATTTTACAAATATTTGTGTGTAATGAAGTGTGTTAATCTTATTACAAAATCTCGCGTGTGACGAAGAGTGATTGATCATTTATCACGAAGAATTCGTGCATCGCTACCGTAACGTGTAAGTGGTAAGCAGTGGAACACACTCCTGCTTGAGGAGCTATTATAGAGCCGTGATGCGAGAACCTGAAAATGGCGGACCCATGTTTTCAAACACAACTGCGCCGACTGCTGATCTCAACCGCTTATATATGGGTTCGCACGTAAAAACTTTACTTGTTTACTGCGTACATACTTGTGAAATTTTCCTCATAGTGTGACAACCCCAAGTGTGTGTATGTAAACACACACACACAAACACACACACGTGCACACACACACACACACATATATATATACATACATATATACACACACATATATATTTTTTGCGCACTCTGATAAAAATTGTGAATGTGCCGTAGAAAAAAACGCACTATGCTTAGCCTTCGAAGAGTTCATACTTTCAGAGCGCGATGGCTTGCGTCATTCTGAGGAAACGAAAATCCACCGGAACATACTACATTTCATAGTCGTGCTTGGCAGGTCACAATGGAAACTAAAGCAACGTGTATTTGCAAAACTCTCTAGCATTCCAGAGAAGAGATTCCATTTTTTTTTTTTTTTTTTTTTAAATATTGCCATATAAGTTATGAACACAGTGTGTATATTCCACCGCACTCAGTAGTTAACGTCTAACGCTAAAATAAAAATATTGTTTTTAAAGAAANCTCCCCTCTCTTGTACACGAACCGTTCACAGGCATCTCCTCGCAAGCTGGAGCCCCAGAAAAAGCATTCATTCCTCAGTTTTTCATGAACGTAAGGCGGAGAGAGGAGTAATGACAGAGGCTTTCACAATCCCTTATTTCATTTCCAGATGGAACTTTTTACTGAATTCGAACTCTGGAAAAGTTTTGAAATATTTGCACATGCTAAGGGAAATCAAATAATTAATGTTTTTTTATATCGCCCTGTTTAATTTCTTTTAGTTTACATGGGCTGTGTTATACCTGGCACAATTTCAATATTTTTAGAGGTACGAAAGTCAAAGAAATGAATCTTGTGGAAACGCTAACAAAAAAGTAAGAAATTGATTTATTACCAAAAAATTTGAATACCACAGGAACAAGCGTCTACTAAAAATTGTGTTACAGATTTTCCACAAAAAAAATGTGGCACCGCGGTTGTACACTTCATAACATAGGAAAAAGACTAAACTCCGATTTCCGACTGATTGGTCATGCGGTTGCATAGGCATATCTGGCTTACGTTCGAGAGGTCGCGAGTCCAACTGCACTGGGATAGCACCCATTTCCTTCCGATTAAATTTTCATCTCTGTTCTAAGAAAATGCCTATGTAGTTACTTGGCGGACTTAAGAGTTGCACAATACGTAACATTTTGTCAATCACGACGAACCTACGTTCCGGGGAAAAAAATATGGAAACAATATTCGCTTCTCCCAGAAATGCAGCAAGATCATTGACTTTACGAAGCGTGGCTGTTAACACACTGACTGCTATCAATGTCATATGCCTCATGTCAACAGAGTTTTTCGGATTTTGCCGTAAACATTATGATTTCCCGCGTTCTTTAAAGATTTTTGGGAACGTAGGCCTGATATTACGTCACCAGCAGTTTTTTTCGTGACTTTACCGCATCGTAATTTTACGTCAGCGGCATTCGAAGTGCACGTTAACTAAGAAAACAAAACACCTAATTGGAACACTGTCAAATCGGGATTATATTTGTTGACAGCTGGCCAGTAATTAATGTTGTACAGGAAGCATTTCCGGTGAAGTTTGTACCAGTAGGACAGGGGCAAGCAAGAATACAGAGAGTAACAGAACTCATGCAGTTGTGCGTACATAGGCGATTCAATCCTAACTTGTTTTTAAACGTCTGCAAATATGCGCCGCATTGAAGGTGTTAGGTAACGGGTCTTATGAGAAAAGTGTGGCTCCAGCGCCAAAATATTACAGTGTACCTGTAATCTCCTCCAGCGCACTCCTTTCCCTGATATACACACTACTGCATACATCCACTGTTCAAAACAATGCTGCATCTCACCAACTTTCGCTATCCTTCAGTAATTCTACGATTTTTCTTTTCGCCTCTTGAACTGACTAAAAATATATACCTTTAAATAAATCTCTGATTTCGGGCAACAAGTCACGGTGCCAGATCTAGGGTAAGCGAAGAACACACTAGCACAGGGGATGCATCTGCACACTAAAGACTACTTCACAGAGAGGGCATAGTAAGCGAGCAGGCGCATTGCCCTGACGCAGAATTCATGACCTGTTCTTCCAAAGATACGTTACTTTCTTCACTCATGGTCTCAGCTTATCCAGAACCTCAGTTTCACAGGAATTTTACGTTAATGCTGCGCTGATCGATTTTTATGTAAACTATGCTCCTGGCAAGATGACACAGCAGTTTTCTCTTTCACCAAAGCCCAGAGGCAAACCAGAACTCATAGACAAACTTTTGAGGGTTGTCTACTCCGTTTGAAAATTGTAAATCACAAATAGGAAGTAAAGTGGACTACCCAAAGAATAGAGCAAGCTTGCAAAAGTAGCTTTGTATATGGTTTTCAATCGTGTGATTTCATTATCAAACGATAAAGTCAAATAATGTGAATATTTTTGCCGAAGTGTTTTGAGCGCTTTGAATTTCTTCATATCGAATTTTTTCGAAAACAAAATTAGGCTGGAAACAAATTTACGATTATACTAGTATGTCCAGATCTTTCCCCAAGCTCCATAATCAGAAAATCCACAATGCTGGTTTAAATATGGCGAATTAAAAATTTTCCTCTGCATTAACAATACATATCTTCTTCGCCGCGTTTTGGCACAGCTCTTTTTATAGACCTTCCTTGCTTAATTCTGCAAAAGTTACCGATTTTGTAGCAACAAACCTGGCGTCAGAAGGAATGCCAGGCAAGTTTTCTCTGGAAGCTTATACTTTCTTCCTTAAAATAAACTATATTTGAATATGCAGTGTCCATAGTATTTACTCTTCACTGAATTTGCTCTTTCAGTGGCGGATTTACACATTTGCCACCAGTAGGCTAGTCAAATTTTGCCGCCCTTACCGACTTCTACAATTGGATACCCTAGTTCACAATCATATTAATTACAATTTTTTGTCAATGAAATTGTAACTTTACGATCTGTGCACTATCGTCCTAACTACACCACCTTTTCCCCATAATTAGTATGATTGTGAACTAGGGGATCGATGTGTCAGTTTCTAGATTATTTTTACAACCCAACGATTTAGTTCAGATTGCACAAGAAATAGTTTTTGGGTATATTTCTGAGCTAATAAAAGCTCAATCATGTACTACTAATAAGGCGGGGTAAGGTATGCCTCAATACTACTTACACAATAATGTACAATCGGTAAACGTAATTAAATAATTTTTATTGCGTTTACTTACAGTTTAAAAACAATATATGCAATTATCTGGTAACACTCTGGCTGATGATGTCGATGAAATTCAATTAATTAAGTTATGAAAGTTTTACAATACCTTTTTGCGCGATTTTCTATTGGCAAAATCATAAATTATATCGTCGTATGAAATCTTTTGGTCATTAGTTCTGACTCTATGCACAAAAGAGCTAAGGCGTTTAGCTTTTCTTGGCTTAAGGTAGATCTTAGATAATTTTTCACCCGTTTTAAGCAAGAAAAGCTTCTCTCACCCAAACAATTTGTCGCTGGTGTGCATAGAGCCATGCGAACTGCTATATCAAAGTTTGGATAAAAGTTTTGCAAATTCTGTAAAGGGCTTTTTCCGTAAGGGTTGATTATGACAATTCACTGATTTTGGTCAGAAATGAAAACTTTTCATTGAACCTGTTGTAGGCCTCCTGCCGTTTTTCTAATTCGGATACGAGTCTATCAATGAGGACGAGAAATGTGTTAACCATGAAATTATCACTCGCAGTCATTCTCATTTCTTCATCGGGTGTTTCATCATAATTTTTTTTCCTTTTCGGTTGTCTTTTTCCCATGTATTTTGTATACTGCTTCGACACACTTAATTCCATCGCCTTTTGTTCGAAATACTAAAAATTTTCTCGTTCAGCTACGGAAAAACTTTCAAAGAGATTCGTAAAGGTCGGCAACAGTAATCAAATCTACGGCAGAAGCCTGAATTTGAACATTCACTTTGTTTATTCTTTCCAAAAAAACATTCCACACAACAACCATTACCGCCGTTTTCAGTTTTTCTAAATTAAAAAGTATTCCCGTCGCTTCATTTCACGTTACAGGCTTTCGGTACAATCATCCTTGATTGATTCCAAAGTTTTAAGGACTTCGTGCCAACAATCTCTCAAACTTCTACATGCGTCCTCTCTAGCTGACCAACGTGTCAGATTTACTCTCTTTAGCGTTTTCCCTTTCCCGATTTCAGTCATTAATTTTTGCCAGCACTGTGTCAAACTTACAAAAAAAAAAAAACGTAGATTTCTTGAAGCAACCTAAAGAAGCGACAAGCTTCTGTGCAAGATTCAGCAGCCGCAGTTGCCACTAAATTTAAAGAGTGGGTAGAGAAAGGAAGGAAAAAAAGCAAAAGGTGCTTGGCTTTGAATTTGAGCCTGTAAGCCATTGTACACACCAGACATGTTCGCGGCATTATCGTATAATTGTCCACGACAGTCTTCAATATTTATGCCCAGTGTTGTGAGTTCCGAAATAATGGCAGAAAACATTTCTTCAGCTTTATGTCCCACTGAGGGCAAAAACTTGAGAAATCTTTCACACGGTTCGCCTGTTTCCAAAACGTATCTAATGACGAGGGTAAGTTGGTCCACATGTGCTATATCTGGTGTTGAATCGATGATTAAGGAAAAATATTTCGCCCTTCTTATCTCGTCTCCAATGTGTTTTAAGACTTTATGACCCATCAAGAGAATAAACTCATCGCAAACGGTCTTTGATAAGTAACTGGTACTTCCAGATCCTTGATTCCCAAATCGTTCAATATGACTGGCTAAAAAAGGATCAAATTCAGTTAACAGTTCCAAAATCATACGGTAATTTCTGTTATGCGGATCACAGAACTTTTCATTTTTTCCTCTGAAAGCGAGTCCTCTTCAACACAGTCGCTTCGCTACGGCATCAATCCTCTTCAGAACGTTTCTCCAATAAGTCATTTCTTCATCAATCTGGACATGGAGTAAATAATCGAGTCGGCCATCAATCTCTCTTCTAACTTTCAAACTAAGGATACTATATTTATGACGCGCCGAGTTTTCATGCTGAGCTACTCGGTGTTCTGCATTTCTCCAGTCATTAAATCCTTCGTTCTCAAACTGAGTCTTATTCTCCAATGGACCGAATGCCAAACAGGGCCCGCAATATACAGATCTTTTACTTTCAGAATAAACCAGCCAATTTCGCTCATTCACTTCACTATTTTTCATTTTTCTTTGGAAGATACTCACTGGCAAGAAACGACGCTGATCAGCATATATTTTTTCACTTTTAGAGAAGTCACAAGACTTGTTTTGATCGAAGTCGTAACTTACGATAATCTCCTTTAAGGTATCGTTGATTTCCCATAAAGTTGGACCTTTCTTTAGATTTACTGTTGTTTGTACTTGGTCATTACTTAACGTCTGATTCTGATACTTATCTTCAATTGTTATACTTATTGATGATTCCTCTATCACCTCTACGTCAAAAACATAAATATCCGTTTTTTTCAAAAGTAGATGGTTCAACAGATGACTGTTGTTGTTGGGCCGCAGAGTTCAAATCCGTTTCATCTTTTCCAGATTGTGTTGTGTCAGTGCATGTTGTTGAAGTTCCTGGTCTTTCAACACTACTTCCACTTCCACTTTTAAAAAAGCTGTCAATTTGTATCGTTTTACGGATAATCTGTTCTTGTTCTTCTTTTTTTCATTTTGGCCTTCTTTTTATACTCAGCTCCACTAAGCCGCTTTCTCCCATCAATCATTCTAACAATTTCTTGGATTCCAAGAACTGAAATAAAAAAGACTACATTAGGAGTTTTATTTCTCGTACATCCTTTGTTCAGACTTCTGACATTGAATAATTACCTAATATAAGTACAAGAAATTTATTTAAGTATGATATAACAAAAAAATTGAAATTTCTTTGCATAGCTTTCGAAACAGCTATTTATCAAGTTAAATTACGTCTTACTGATTCGTTACGGATTATTTATTGTAATATATTATGATTACTTACCTACTATAAGTTTCTACGCACCGGTGATATTATGCTATGAAATTATTCATACAGTCCACGAAACACAACCAGAAAAAGTAAATACGGGACGGGACTTGCCCATTTGTATCGCCGGCCGCCGCTCTATATCTATCTCTCTCGAACTCAATGCCACCACGCGGCGTACGCCTACAACAGCACGACCCCGCTTCGGCTCCCGCGGCGGCCGCGCCGCGCTGCGCTCGCGCAGTCAATTCGGCCAGACACACTTAGCGAACGGTCATGTCACTCGTTCCCGCGCCGCAACNACACACTTAGCAAACGGTCATGTCACTCGTTCCCGCACCGCAACCAAACGCGACTACGCAAATTGTACAAAAATTTATCTAAGTGGTGAAACATATTACATGTTGAATTGTTTGTGTGGACCTAATAACATTTAGGAATATAAACATTAATCTTTTTAATTTCTGTAAGACATAAAAAAAAATTTGGCCCCAAATTTTCCGCCCCTAAAATCCGCCACCCTAGGCTCAAGCCTACTCAGCCTGCTGGTATATCCGCCACTGCTCTTGATTGAATAACAAGGTTTCTTTCGTCAAAAACTTCCAAGCACCTTCACCCAACTACCACTAACTAAAACTTAGTTAAAATACAACAAATAGTCGCGCAGTTCCATAGCTTCAAAGAAGTCCCCGTGCAGTTTTTTTTATCACAAATAACCATAAAATTGTTCAATTTTTGAATAACAATAGAAATATGAGTAGAAATATGACGAATAGCATCATTTCGGGCACTTCAAAGGGTTTTACCTTGTTCGTGGAGGGAAAAGTCTGTCCCTCGTGTCAATAAAATCAATCTATTTGGATTGAAACTGAAAGGACATACAAATGATTAATGTTCCCAAATATGTTTCTGCTTCGGTGCAACGAGATGTTGCACACAAGTTTGAGTGTGTGTCTGGGCCACCCATTAGCTGTGTTTCTTGAATTCTAGCCTAACTTTTATTTTGCACTACTTGTTACTTCCGTTACCATAAGGCTTGTGCCGTACAGTCACCAGTGTTGGTTACAATGCTGTTGTCTAATCAAAACTTCTGCAATTTCGAGTCCAGTTTCCTGACATGCGTAAGGATGAAATGTTTATTGACGTCACTACATTTATTGGAGCTGGGGAGGTAGTGCATCGCCAGTAAACATGCATATAGGCTTGTAATTAAGTTAAGATTTTCCGTTATAATTACGTAGGGTAAGACAATTAAATCATAACGTTAAGGGAAACTCCAAAGCCCTGCACACATCGACGTGCATATCAGTGTAAGCAATTTTAAGGTAATTATTTAAAAAAAAAAGTTTGAGGTATGACATTTACAGTTGATCTATCTCTTTTCTTTTCATTTAGTATCAATCACAGGCCATCTGAGTGTTTTGAAATTATTAACTTACTGTTTAACAGGAGTACTTGCTATGGGTGGTTCGTGGTAAACTGACCACTTTGGAAATCTATCTTTTAAATAACAACTGCCTTTAGCTGCTCGTAATGTCAATGTAAACACTGCTTAGAGTACAGGCATGTTGGCAACGAATCGGGGGAAAAAGAACAGTAGCAAATCTTTGCGCCCTTTTTAAAGTGCAACGTTTAAATTGGTGGCAATTCTAATTTGTAAGAATTGACGTTGTTGTAACGTAACTTTCATTTTAATACAATATTCTCCGTGTTATTCGGTGGGCGCAAGCATACCCGTAACTGGTTCCACGGCAATTAAATTTTTTACGTTTAGCGGAAGGATACACACACAAGGCTGCCAGAAGTGCTCAGTTAACAGCGAACTACGTACATTAGGTGATATTACTTCTGACAAACACTGAGAAACCATCAGTGGGGGTCAGCATGTCTGGAAGGTGGCTTACGTGTTAAGAGGTTACCTTGCACGCCTGGCGGTCGCTCCTGCCTGGACGGTATCCTGAGTCCTCGCAGCTGCTGGATCAGCCAGTCCGGCTGCAACACAACAGACAAGCCAGTCATTTCTCCAGCGATCAACACCAGCATCGCAATAGCTGTTCGCAATTAAATAAGCACTTTGGTAGCCAACCTTTGAAAAAATCCTTGCCCGTAATCGTCCTAGAGTAGATAGTAAACATTAATTTTTTTAAGTAAAGGAATATTGTCAGAAAATGAAGAGAAAATATTACATATCTTAATGTGTAACTTAAATAGGTCTATTCTTGTTTAAAAAAAAGAAAAATAAATATTTTAGAAATAATATTTTAATATCTTTCTGGCAATTTCGGGGGCCATTTGAACGCATCGTTCAGATGCTTGTCTACTTATTGTCAAAAGGCCCATGTAACTGTCATTTACACAATGCGGGAGGATAAGAAATGGACAGGTAGCAAAACAAAGGAAGACACTCAAAAGTGCTCAATTATTAGCGAACCATATTCTGCACATTAACCCCTTAACGTTCACATTCATTTCTCATTTCAACTGCTGCGAACACAGAAATTTTTGGCCTCACGAATACTTATGGATACCTAACCATAACCATAACTGGCACAGTGAAACCTTTGAGAATATTTACAGTAGTAATATAGCACAAGTGGCAGCCAGTTATAACGTTTCATCGTGTCTGCAATGGCCGATATTATTACCAGCAAGAAACCTAAGTCCTTATTGGTGCTGATTTCTGATCACACACAACACCAGTCATGAATCGACGTATTCTGCCACATGGAGTAAATAAACGCATATAATCAAGATAATATGTTATGTGGTTACAGAAAATCTCTTAAAAAAAATCTAAATCAGCTTATTAAGAGTTTTAAGTCAAGTTTACTTTTCATGCGTGGCTTATAGTTCATATATTCCAGTTTAATTTCCAGACCGGGTGGATGAGTGTTGAAGTGTGGAAAATTACCTTTACAGTTTCAGGATTAGGTTTTGTGTTGGCCGCCCTTTATTCTTATTATATGGGATACCATTGACAAAAAACCAAACCGCACAATCATCTTGCCTGCTGCACTGAGGAAGTCCAAACAGCCTACCTACTGAACATCAATCGACAGTGTCAATATTAGGTCACAAAATATTATTCCGACATCGCGGTTATGTTGCGCATCCAATCAAACTCGGCCAATATTGTCTTGACATAAATCATAGAATACCTNCGCGGTTATGTTGCGCATCCAATCAAACTCGGCCAATATTGTCTTGACATAAATCATAGAATACCTTTACAGCAAACATGAGAGGCTGTAGAGCTATTTGAATTCACGCTTCCGAAATGTGTAGAGAGCTCATGTTTTAACAAACTGGATATAGCAATACATTTTCCGTTTTTAATTGAACAAACTGGATGAAGCATTAAATGTTCCGTCTCCAAGTGTTAAACAAACTGGAATTTTAAAAAGGAATTAAGTAAAATGTTTTTACTAAAAAGGCGTATAAAAAATTGTAATTAGGCTTACGAACATAATTTTTATCCAAATGTCATGTTATGTAGATTTATAGTTTACATTGCCATGCGTTATACGGGATAGCCTAGCATACAAGCGTGACTTGGACATGAAGGTGAGGAATATGGAAATGTTAAACAGACTTATCATCTTGGCCTATGAGCAATTACGTTATTTAATATTTATCGAAAATTGGACAAATTCTAGGTAGTAGGCTAGTACGAGTTTAAGATATTATTGGAGTTTATACCGTCACGGATATATGTCGCTAACGATAACAAAATCTGTCCTAAAATAAATTGAGTTGATATTTATACACGATCATGAAAATAATTAAAACAGAATTTATCAATTCTCATTTTGAATTTACTTGGTCAATAGAAGTTATTTGCATAAGTAAATAAAATTGCACTTTAAACGACTTTAAAAAAAAGCTGGTAAAAATTTTACGGGGTGTAGTACTGCATAAACACACCTCCATTATGATGTTTTGAAATACATAGCTATATAGGTTATGTAATATTTTAAAAAAAATGACACTGTATAAACACAACGGTAGGAATCACCATTGTCAAAAACATTTTCAGCTTTGTAAAATAATGTTTTTGCTTATCGAGTCCAACAAGCCAGTGCTTGATGCAAACCGTGTAAAATTAGCTGATTGCAAAACCGAGGTTGCACAGAGAAGTGAAAACTGAGAAGACAACAGGTAGGTCATTTTTTTTAATATGGCCAACCGTTTGGTTTCAGCAGCCCCATGAATCTAGTGTATGGTCGTGTTTGGGGCACCGCGCCAGCTATACAGTAGTGCTGTGATGAAGGCAGTAAATTATACTTTGTAAAGATCCACACGTGATACATCATACAGGATGAGTATAAAAGAATACCCCAACTTTGAAGGTATATAATATCAAAACCAAACAACCTACAACCTTGATTGACCATTCAAATTAACCGTGGGACCGTGAAGTTTGTTTACTATGCATTCATAAATGTTCAATGTGACCACCATGAGCGGCCCGAACGACATCTATGCGATAATCATACTCGTTCCACGCTCTTGTCAGCATGTCCGGTGTTACGGTTTGGATGGCGTTCGTAACTCTCGGTTTGAGGTGGTGATGGGGTAGCGAGCTCGCATTCGACATGTCAATGTGAAGGGGTCGGTCAGATGTTTCCTTTATGGTGCGCCACCCCATTGGCGCCTAGCTGTTCGCGGATACCTGAACGAGACGTTGCCGCAACGCTGGATTAGTCGAGGAGCAACTGGTGACCAGGCGCTTCATCACTGGCCCCCAAGAAGCCTGAATCTTATCTCGTGTGATTTTTTTCTATGGTGGTACATGAACTAACATTGACGACCTCAAAATGATAATTACGGACGCCATCCAAACCGTAACACCGGATATGCTGACAAGAGTGTGGAACGAGTTTGTTTATCGCGTAGATGTTGTTCGGGCCGCTCGTAGTGGTAACATTGAATATTTGTGAATGTATGGTAAACAAACTTCACGGTTCCACGGTTCATTTGATTGGTCAGTAAAGGTTGTATGTTGTTTTGTTTTTATATTATAGACCTTCAAAGTTGGGGTATTCTTTTATTCTCATCTTGTATAATGACAGTACAGGCCGTTCACGGTAAAGTGAGCACTTTTGAAATCCACCTTTGAAAAATGTCACGGCCTTTATCTGCATGTAGTTTAACGGGCACACTGACTGGCGTGCACCTTGAAAAGTTGGCAACGACCGAGGGAAAGTAGTTCCATGTTTTAACGTTGAATTAAAAGTATTCGGTGAACATTTTTGAATAATGAAATTATTAACTTTATTTTGTGTTTTTAAAATGCACATTAGTGCACGAAATAGTACATTTATAAAATATTATAATTTTTTTAATAATATCACAGTTTTCCTTGACAAACGCATGAATAAAGTGATAAGGTACATGTCAATGTATTTTTTTTAGATACTGTGGAAGAATACACAATGTTCTTACAGGTAGATCTTAAGAAGGGCTTTCAAAAATGCTCAGTTTACCGTGAACAGAGTTTACACATTAATGCACACCACTCTACGGTAACAGCATAGGAGCAGAACTAGCGGTCTACGGTACAGGTCCACAACACTTTGTTAGACGGGCGAGATCTACATCAGATGCTCCAAGTGTCCACCGTCAATTCGCTCGAGTAGATTAATGATAGCAACCTCCACACGTGTACTCGCAAGTGACCAAAACACTAAGTTCAACCGCTTCTTTGTGTAGTGGTAGCGGCGATCAACACACGATCATACTCGAGATTCACGGGGCCGCTGGAACCAAACGGTTAGTCGTAATACAAAATTACTCGTATCTTTACTTCGCAGTTTTAATTTCTCTATGCAACCCCTGTGTTATAATCCACCATTTTTACACGTATATTTAATTCTTAACACTGATGTTTCAGTCCGCTGAGCTTACCACTGTCTACCTGGATAGACATTCAAAACATTCAGTGGATGAAAAATTATACTTTTAATTTACAAGGCATGTTTTAGAATGGAGTGTTAACACGTTTGGGATCCTAGTGGCTAACTCCATAAGGTGTCATCCTCGTCTTGCAAAAAGACCAAATAGTAATCTTTGGCGTAACTCTAAATAATCCGATCACGGACATATACCTGAGGTTCAAAGATTACAATCTGCCAATCTTTTCATCCATGGCATAAGGCATAACCACTACTAAGTAATCTCTGTGTATAAAATGAAGTTTCCAACTGATTGACTGACACACTCATCAACGCACAGCCCAAACGGCTGAACACAAAAGCATGAAAATTTAGGGATGGCTTCCCCTTTATGCGGAAGCAGCCTTTAAGAAAGGATTTTTCAAAATTTTACCCTTTAGAGGGCGATAGAAGGTAAAATGTGTTTTAGAGAACCCCACAATAGCTCATTAACCTGGCGAGGTTTCGGTGTGCTCTTAGAGTCTAAAGGTAGCCTATACAAATGCCTAAAGAACGATTTTAGAATTTTTTGAAATTTAACTTCTTAAAGAATAAAAGTACACAGAATGTGTTTTTGAAGACTCCTCAATGGCTAATTAACCGGACGAGATATCGTCGTGCTCTTACCTCCAAAAGGCAGCCTTTACAAATACCCGAAAACCAACTTCAGAAATTATTTTTTGAAATCCAACGTTTTTCAGAATGCGAAAAGGAGTAAAATATGTTTTAGGGGACTTCTCAATTGCCAATTAACACCGTAGGATATCGTTATGATTTTTGCTTTGGAAGGTTGCTTGTATAAATGCCTAAAAACATTTTGGTATTTTTTAAAAATTCAACTTTTAAGATGGTGAAAAAGGGTAGAATGTGTTATCTAGGACTTTCCAATAGCTCATTAACCAGATGGGATATATCGTTTATGTTCTTTGCTTCAAAAGTTTGCATATATAAATGCACAAAAAAAACATTTTTAGAATTTTTTAAAATTCCACCTCTAAGAGGATGAAAATGCGTAGAATGTGTTTTAGTGGACTCCTCAATAGCGCATTAACGCGATCAGATATCACCATTCTCTTTTCTTCAATGGACTACTTATGCAAATGCCGAAAAACTAATTTTTTTTTTAAAATTCAACCCCAAGTGGGGGAAAAGGAGTGAAACTTATTTTTGACGACTCCTCAATAGCTCATTAACCCCTTAATATACCACTATGCTCCTTGCTTTAAAATGTTGGATATGTAAGTGCCTAAACATTTATTTCGGAATTTTTCGAAATTCAGTTGCTATAAGGGGGGAAAGGTGAAAATGCATTTTTGAGTACTCGTCAATGGCTCATTAACAGAATGATTTATCGATATTATTCTTGATTAAAAAGGTTAGCTACATAAATGCCTAAACATGTATTTAAGTATTGTTTGAAATCGCGCCCCTTATAAATTGAAAAGTGTTGGAAAGCAATAAAAAAAGTTTTAGAGGAATTCTTCAATATCTCATTGACCTAATAGAATATTGTTGTGCGCTTTGTTTGAAAATGTATACTACAGAAATACTTAAAAAACCAATTTTTAGAGATACAAACCTTTGAGAAATTGAAAAGATGTGAAATGTGTTTTAGATTATATTTATATTACCTGTATTACATCGTTCCCATGTCTGTAACTTTCAAACCAACATATTTTATAAGAACTCACCATACGATAAAAGTGTGAATACAAAGGACAGATAAAGTTGTCAGAACTGAGCAGGATCAATAATGAAATACCCCATTTTCATAAATTGCGCAGTTAGTGAAATACATCGCGCTATGTTTTTTCTTCTTTTGAGATTGTATAAACGTGTTTAAATCACATTTTATACAGTGGTTAATAATTTTGTAGGTCATTTTTGATGGCGAATACAAGTTAAAATGTAATGAATCCTTGAGTTGCAGTATTTTATTTTATATATCTACAAACAAAACCGCCAGAACACAAAATAGATAACTGTCAAAATCACACGTAACAGTAGCAAAGAATTTTTTTAATGTTGGTTTTTCTACAAATTAGAGTTTTTTCCCCGCGAAATTAATATTTACCTTAACTTGAATTTCTTCTAGTTTTAATGTGAATCAGTAAATAGTTTTGAAAAAACATTGTCATAAAATATTATGTTACGATTAATGAGCAACGATACTAATATCCTTAGCACAGTTTGCTTAAAATATTAAATGGGGTAAAACAGGAGTACAGTTCTGTGAACATAGTTGTAAAAATGGAATTATGCAGTCCAATACTCTGTGCCATTCATCAACAGCATCTACCCTCCTCGAGGTTGGTGTTACATTAATGCTACTGCGAAACCATCATCTGCCAAAACGCTACAATAGCGCTAGGATACAAATGAAGGCTTGGTAAAAATATGTAATTGAGGCCAAAGTTTTACTGTACGTACACGGGAGGGATAAGTTTTCATAAAGCGTTACCATTACCCTTTCGAATTTAAGAGATTACAATTTATCCCCCAAGGTCGGTTTTGCTATGACTATTAATAAGGCCCAGGGATAATCGCTAAATGTGGCAGGGAGATGTTTGAGAGAGGACTGATTCTCATACCCGAGTAAGGTCATCTAGTAAATTCATAATCCTAGAATCTTAGGGCATACCCATTTATGTGATGTACGAAGACGTACTTCGGTAGAGAAACGCAGTAGCTATTTCGTGTAGTACATGCGAGCGAAGCCATGGACAGGAAGCAAGTAATGCTATTTTTTTTTTTTTTTTANAAGAAAGTCTTGTGGCATTAAAAAAATTAACAGCATTCTGGCGTTTGTACTGTGTTCTTGGAACATGAATTTTGTTGTTCATCCAGCATGAAAATGTGATATGGCCATACCAATCTCCCGATAGTTTGTTTTGTAACTACAGCAAAGCAAAATCATATTGCAAAATTATTTAAACATGATCAGTGGCCTTTAATTTACAATGCAGCTGACCTAGCATAAATATTTCTAAAGTAACCTGAGATCTGTATTGTATCACACATCTAGGAATGGTGTTTCACAGAATACTACATGGTATAAGATGCAAATCTGCAGATTTTTTGAAGATTCATGAAAAGTTTAATGTTTTATTGTGTTTGTTACTGCATATTAATTAGGTAAACTGATGTTCCACTATGACTACATCTGCAAATATTCAAGATCAGCTAAGATTATTAATAACTTTTACTTTAAATTATATTAGTGTAATGACTCAAACATAACTTAACTCCTATGCAGGCACGTAGAATAATTTCACAGTAACAAACAACCAACCCCAAAACTACAAAAAGTAGGTAGTGTGTGCCCATGCAATTATGCATTCATAACTGTTTCGATGTTAAATACTGTTAGGTAATGACAAAATATTCGCTCCGTAAAGCTCAAGGTATGGGTCTGGTAAACTTGTAATCTTGGATAAAGCATATTTTGAATAAAATTAAGGCTCAGTGCACCACTTTGTCAGTTAACTGAAGTTATATGAGGCGTTAGGATAAAGATAACCTTTTAGGGAAGGCTTAGTTATTTTATTCCACTGTAAAAATTAATGTAGTACAAAACTGTAATAAAATGCATTGAACTGAACAATGAACATCCTTTTAAACATAAATACAAATATTGACTATGTGTAAATAACAGGTGAAGATGGCAAAGTGCATGGCAATTCTTGAAAAGCGTAGATTAAGGCACACCTTATTTTGGGTAGTTATTCTAGTGAAGAAATTGTAAGTTACATCTTCAATAGTAGATCCAAATTTGTCGTTAGAAACCAAATCTTTTACCTTTATACCTGGAGGTTTATCATATTAAAATATGAATGTTATTGCGTTGATCCAATAAACGTAAGTGTTTTGTATCGGTAGGTTAAAGGTAGACGAACAAAATATGTCTACATGCATCCAATGAAATATGAATATGCACATTATATTGAAATATGTGCTTGGCCAAACATTCCTGGTATTGGCATACGCACATCGTTATATACATTTATAATACAATTATTACTGAATGGTTTAGGAAAAATTAAATGTTACGACATTTGCTTGGCAATGCAAGATAAAAATCAGCAAAACAGTTGAATAATGTAATTTAAGTTATTACCAATTTGATTTGAGAATCATTGGACATGGCACACAAGACTTGGCTACCTCTTTTTCTTATTGAACCCGAAAGTAAGGCAACAGATATAGGAGAATATGCATACTATACCAGACATGTTATGGAAGTGGAGGTTGAGAGCTGCGTGGTTTGAGAACAAAACGAGATAGGATTAATTTACATTGTACAGTGAAAAAAATTCTAAAATAACATTTCATGTTTTACACGAGTCAATTATTTATCTTATCTGTTTATATTTTAATAAAACTTTACGTACGTTTATCAGAAAGTTCTTTATATATTACGTATTATCGCAGTGTTACGACTTTTGAGTTACAGGGGAGGTTACAGGTAAGGTAAAGCATGATTACCATGCAGCACACATGCCCCCTCCCCCCCCCAACCACACTTCAGTATGCATGTGCTCTCTCCTTTGTATAATTTCTAAATCAGTGCCTGTTGTTCAACTAATACACCCAATTAGCAATCAAGCCTCAGATGGTTAACATGTAAAGAAGATTACACTCTCGCTCATAATTAACTCGTGTTCCTGGCCGGGTCGACAGTTTGTTGATTTAAACGCTTAAGTTTGCAGATTCAACGACAGAGTAAAACAAATGCTGGTAAATACCGCATACATTTAGGCTCAACGTAACAGAAATATCTGACGAGGTAATAGTTTCAGTACGTAACAAGGTCAGTTTCAAAAGTACCTCATTTTTTTTTTTTACACAAAACTGTCTCAGAATTGGTCGATTCCAATCGCTGCTAATAAAACACTGTAATTTGTCAACTTTGTTGATTGCATAAACTGATCACGTACTTTACTTCAATAATACAACTATATGTATATTTTAAAAATTTATGTTTTTAACTAATTTTTACATTGTGAAATGGCTAACACGTAGTGCTCAATTTGTAATTTCAATTAATTTTAATTAAGCCCGTTAGATCTATATCGTGTCTTCACTCACGTGGGTAATACTTAGTGACGTTTGCGGTAGAAAGTGGCTCATTCGAACTAACTGCTGGTCTGACAGTCATGCACCTCATTGGACCAGACTCACCAAGTTGGCGATATCCCTTATATGTATAGTTTGTCCTTTTAATATTTTTTTTCTTTATAGGCTTGCAAAAACTTACTGACTTTAATTTATGCGTTTTACGTTAATTTATTACCCACGCGCCCTTAACTATGCTGTATTTAGTATTTAATAACAGTTTGTCCTTTCACTTGCTGACTTAAATATAGAACCAATTTAAATCGGCAAAACTAGATCTGCGTTTGTATTATCATTTATATTTATTCCACAGTATTCCAATATGAGATGCATTGCTTTAGAAAATACAAGATGTTAAATGAATTACAAATTAACACAAAGTTTACAGTAAACATAATAGTGTGGGATTAGCAGATAAAATAGTAAATTAAAATGATATACAACACAATTGATATATTAAAAGATAACTATAAAATATAGAAATGCATTGCACTTATTTAACATACTGTATAAGTAATACGTTATATTGGAAGCATAATCGATCAGTTAACTTAAATTGATACTATTAACCAAGTGTGTAAAATGCATTAAGAATAAAAAAATACTTATTTAATTTAGACATAAAACAATTTGACATTTGATTGACGTGACACTATCAAATTATCTGGTAAATTATTCAATCATTGAATACTAGAATATTGAACATCTTTCTGATGTAGTTTTATTCTATTAACTAGAAAATGTACATCAATTCAGATCAATTTAATTTATACCATTATATGTATTATTTATCAATATTTTGCTGCCGTTGGCTCATTAGACAGTGTAGGAAACGGATAAATCCTATTGAGTTCACAATACAGCTGTAATACGGCAATAACAGCCTAACCGTATTTGGAGGCACTCGACAAGGCGAGGGTCCGTCGTGATTGTTCCTGTCCGAAATTTCCCCAGGGATAAGCGGCGTCCCGGCCAATAGTACTTCGACGGTGACAAAGAGATATGCACGCACCCATGTAATTGCTCAAGTAACGCCGGGCGAGGAGAATTAACTCTTCTCGTGCCACCTGCACTAATCACATTCCGCTTCCTTTGTTAAAATACTTTAGGGGGAAAAAAATCACAAAAATCGTACGCTGCTTTGTTCATTTACCCCCCCCCCCTTCATTACCAAATCCTATCTCTTTGAAACAAATACCCCCGACGCACGTTCATCACGCTACGTAATAAGCGCCTTGCCCGACCGACCGTCACCATGTCTCACTCTAGCTCGTCTAATTACAGAACGTCCGGCAGCGAACAGAGCACGGCGAAATTGCTCCACCTGGTGGAACGGAATTTCTGCGAATAATTTTTAATAGACTCGAAAGTGCTTGTTTTTGTTTACCTATGCAAACGTGAAAAAATGAAAATTAGAAATCTGTAATAGCTTTAAGAAAAAATGTAAATTACCGCGACTTGTTTTTCCCGAGTTCGCAATGATTAAAATTATTTTATTAATTTATTTATTAACGTCTTAAAGGCGCAGTTAAGGAATGGTCGCCTTATCTTACACTGAACCCATTACAGATTCACTTTCAATTGCTAGAAATTCATACATAGAAAATACAGATTAAAAATTATGTACCTTAATACTAAACAAACCAAATGCACAATTTAATTACTCTTTAATTACTCTCTCACTCATTCACTTACACACTCGCTCACATGCACACAAGCATAAACACAACTTCGTGAAATGTCTATTTCATTTTCTCATCCACTTATTTATTGTATCCTTGAATCTAATAAAACTTTGTATATTTCTGTCTTCAGTTGGTAGACTGTTCCATGCCTTCGACGCGGCAGTGGCGAAGGAGGCCGAGTAGAATTGTGGTCTTGTGTAGGGGAATTAGCAGTCTATTGTCGGCTATAGAGCACGTGCTTACTGGGTGGCGATCATTCAGGCAGGAAAACCGCTCGTTAAGGTAGAGAGGTACTGAAAGAAAGTAGTGTTTTATGGAGCAAGAATAGGGTATGAGTAGTTCTTTTTCTATCTAGCTTAAGCCAATACAGTTTTCTTAGGTAGGGGCTAATGGTATTATGTGTTTTTAAATTAAATATGAACCTCACGCAAGTGTTTTGAAGTTTCTGCAGTCGTGTTACGTGGTTTTCACTTAGATTGTTATGAACAACATCGCAGTAGTCAGTTATAGGCATTAGAAGAGATTGGACTAAAGTTGTTTGTATCCTAGTAGGCAGTAATCTTTTTAAGAGACTTAAAGAATGCAGTGGTACATAAGGTAGTAACATGAGCGGCCCAAGACAGGTTTTTATCAATTATGACACCTAAACTTTTAACCGTGTTTGATAGAGTAATCTTATTATTATTGAAGACAATATTCAGAATTACAAGTTGGTTAACAGTGGATACAAGAGCTGGAAAACCAATCAGGATGTACTGTGCCTTACCAGGATTTACACTAAGACTGTTTCGAACAGACCAACTACATATGTATTTCTGCAAGTTCATGATTTATATTTTCAAATGCAAATTTGACGTATGTTTGGTCACACTGTGCGTAACTCTGCAGGTCATACGCGTAAAGGTGATGTTTATAAAATAACAGACATTTACTTATGTCATTAATAAACAGAGAGAACAAGAAGGGGCGAAGAACAGAGACTTGGGGGACCCCATGTTTTATAAGGCGCTATTTAGACTGCTGGCCACTTAGTAAAACGCTCTGGCTCCGATCGTTAAGACAGGAGTTGAACCATTCACACACATCAGCAGAGAAATTAAAAACGTGCCTCAATTTCGCTAGCAGGATTTCGTTATCTACAACATGGAATGCTTTACTAAAATCGACGAGGCCTAAAAGCGTTAACTTTCGCGATCTCGGTCCTGGCTACTTGCAGCAGAGTCAGCGGCGTCTTCATTCGCGCCTAGGGTTTCCAGATGTCCGGCAACAGGAGGGCACGGATATTAGTTTTTGTGTAACAAAACTTGGTACATAGCCTATTTGCGGTTTACTCACTCTTTTTGAATCAAACTTTTGAAAAATCACCCCATGTATGAAGTGTTCGTTTGTATTCCTAAATATGACATGTATCACACGCGTCTTATTCTTCCGTTGTCATAAAATTATTTAATTTTGCGCTATTTTTAATTTTAATTATATTTTAAATATAACTTATAACATTTCATTTAAAATTAATATGAATATAAACAGGGAGAATATTGATGTGTTGTTAATGCCTAGTAATACACAGTTCTTATGCCAAATATTATTACACTGAGTGCGCACGAATGCGGTGCGTGGTCTCTTTGGCGTAATTTTCTAGACTAGGTTAAACTTTGGTTGCTTGAGGCGGAGGAATATCCTGGTAGTAGAACTTTAGCAGGGCCTCAGAAAAGTTGCAAGTAACCGTTATTGGACTATAGCTGTGTTGTAAACATTCACTTGGTTAATAATACATGATTCCCCACCCCAAGCCGAACCACGCTCACTTGAGATCACACCACCTGACTTCTGGCTGTGGGGCCGCAGAAAATCGCTGGTGTATGCCACAACCACTTGACACGATGGCTGAGCTCATTACGCCGGAAACCTTTGCACATGTGCGTCGCAACATGCTTNAGTAGAACTTTAGCAGGGCCTCAGAAAAGTTGCAAGTAACCGTTATTGGACTATAGCTGTGTTGTAAACATTCACTTGGTTAATAATACATGATTCCCCACCCCAAGCCGAACCACGCTCACTTGAGATCACACCACCTGACTTCTGGCTGTGGGGCCGCAGAAAATCGCTGGTGTATGCCACAACCACTTGACACGATGGCTGAGCTCATTACGCCGGAAACCTTTGCACATGTGCGTCGCAACATGCTTCAGCGCTGCACCGCCTGTGTGGCCGACNAGCTCATTACGCCGGAAACCTTTGCACATGTGCGTCGCAACATGCTTCAGCGCTGCACCGCCTGTGTGGCCGACGATGGCGGACAGTTTGAACAGACACTTCAAACAGAGACATCGAACAGACACTCTGTCCCCAAGCCTTCAGCCCAAATGTGTAAATAAAGTGTCATTTCATTTCACTGCCTGAAACATAGTTTTTGTGATTGCCTACCACCCCAGTACATTGCCACTGTCATTAGCGAGTTAAATATGGACGTTAGACTATTGGTTCCTGAATTAAATATGCTCCATTTGTACTTATCTACCCCACTCTGGTGTTTATTATCATTTGTTCGTGAAATACTGTATAAACACACCAAGGAGGAGTCTGTAATGCCTTCTATAGTAGCACCCNTTTATTATCATTTGTTCGTGAAATACTGTATAAACACACCAAGGAGGAGTCTGTAATGCCTTCTATAGTAGCACCCACTACTACTTTTAACGTAAGTGTGTGTGTGTGTGTGTGTATAGATATATGCATTACAATACAACTTCTTGTATCAGTATTGGCAAATTAAACGTCGGCGAAGAAGGACGTGGGAGGTGGGTGCTGTACTACCTTAGCCGATCACCCTCCTTCCGCCGTAAGTTCTGCCATTCGGAATCATGTCTTAACGTCTCAATTACAGTTTTTACGCCATGTCGTCCTTAACCTTAAGACTGGGTAACACCGAACCGTGTGGCGGGTTTTAGAGGTAGGAGCACGCCATCTCTGAAAGGTGAGATTGAGCCAGACAGTAACGTCCGTCACATTCCCCACATGCGAAGATCTGAGCGTGACTCTCCGCCCGTGAATCGAATCTGGATCGTTAGCCACAATACTACAGTGTCCCCACCCCCCTCCTACAACTAAGCATTGTCCGGGACGAGGGCCTAACTGCGGAAAGTGAGTTTTTTTCTCATCTCAAGCAAAGTATTTTACTGGCAAATGTTTATCATGTATTAACCAAATAATGTTTGGGCGAAAAATGGCAAATTATACGTAACTGTTTTATCAAAATATTTTTGGCTTATAAAAGTCATGTAAAATGATTTTATTCATCTGAGAATAAATATCGAATTGGAATACTTCTAGTAATTTTTGGCCACTCACTAATATTATTAAATTATTTTCCTTATTGCGGGAAAATGTATTTTCGAAACAAAAAAAAAATAGTTTCATGAGATATATAGCTAATGTTTTAATGCATTCAAAAAGCAATTTTTTTTTCAAGTAGCGTAACGTCAGGGTACTCCGTGATAATATGTTTTTTTAACAACATATAAAATGTTCTACTGGATTCATTGGGTAGTGAAATAAATATTATTGTATATCGTATAAAATAAACTAAAAATTCTTTAAATTTTTTATTTGAAAATTGTAATAGTGACTGTGGTAACTACGGCATCAAGCAGGTCCGTGATAAGTGTGGAAGCTACTCAGTGACATTATTGCCAGTTTTTACTATTTCAAATTTAATTACTGTCATCTGATCCCTAACATACATTACTCTTGAAATGAAGATTGTGAATAACACTTTGACAATATTTGTGATACCAGACAAACAAAACCCTTAAGCCTCTACATTAAGCACATGCATGTTTATTTATTAACCCGGTTTGCTGAATAATTTTTGTATTAAAGTTGGTGTAACTATTTAAATAAGTACACGGTAAAAAAATTGATCTCTATTTTAATATTGGAATAAACTTGCGTTGAAGATACGCAAAAGCTAACAAAGTTATTCTGCTGTAGGCTATTCACGGTAAAGTGAGCACTTTTAAGGCCCTAGTTACTTTTTTATTTCAGCCATTTTATATTTGAAATAAATATTACATTACAAGTAATAAACACACTATGCAGATTTCACCACACTCGGAAGTTAACGTCTTAGATTGAAATTAAATACATTTATTGACTATTATTCGAAATGAGAGNAGATTTCACCACACTCGGAAGTTAACGTCTTAGATTGAAATTAAATACATTTATTGACTATTATTCGAAATGAGAGGGCTTTCAAAAGTGCTCACTTCTCCGTGAATAGCCTATAGCTAAGAATATCTTAAATGTAGAACCATAAAGAATTTTTACGTGATGTATCAGACACCTACCTTTGAATGGCTCTATAACGGTAGCTGTGCAGTTAAAGTTCTACATGCAGTAGTATTATTTAAAAAAAATCTACAACACACTTTAACGTACATAGTTCTATTGGTTGTAGAAAATGGCATAGAACCTTTTTTCNATTTAAAAAAAATCTACAACACACTTTAACGTACATAGTTCTATTGGTTGTAGAAAATGGCATAGAACCTTTTTTCTCCAAAGTCTGAAGCGTATCACAAGCTTGGGGAGCTTCTGCTATTTTGTGTTGGAAGTTCAAACTATA